>OMMV01173286.1:0-11311 GCA_900302635.1 Chatrabus melanurus | reverse complement strand
TGCAGCGCAGCACCCCCCCCCACCAACTGAAGCGGACACGCAGGCACCACCGGGCGGCGGCCACAGCCCCCCAGCCCCAGGAAACCCCTAGGCGCCCGCCGTCCCGAGGCCCTCCCCAACCGACAAATCAACAAATCATCACATTTGAGAAGTGGGAGTTGTAGAGAGGAAGAGTTGAGTCGAGTCGAGAGAGCGGGCGTGTTGGTCGTTACCTCTGTTATGTCTGGTGTGAGTTGCGGCCGAAACAGCAGCTCTGTTTGGTTCAGAGGCTGGCAGTAAACCTGCTAAGGAAATCACTGTCTGGGACTGGTGTTGGAGAAACTCCGGGGCATTACAGTATGAACCAGTTTAACTGATGAATATGTCTTAAATTAAGTTGAATAGTTTAGGTTAAAACTGCAATCCAAATGGATGAAAATCTTATATGCAATTAAAATGGATAAATCTTATAAGTAGGCCTAAATATTTTTTCAGTGCATTATAGTAAGCAACATGACTGTGAAGGTAATGTGATATGTCTCATTCCTGTTTATACCATTTTGAACCCTTGTGGTTCCTTTCACTTAGGCCTAGTCCACACTGCTGCGTTTTTGTTGGGAGCACCAGCTTGAAATGAACACGGCACGTGCCCATGTCTGAAAAACTCTGCGTCTACATGAAGCTGTATTCATTTCTTCTTTGGTGTTTGGAGCGCACTGTAGTGCAGAGCAAACTGAAAGGGTGTCACGTGTTGCTATCGTGTGGCAGGAGGCTGATAGTGGCGCACACGGGGCCTGGGTCCGCTCGACACAAGCAGGGTGTGCATCACGCTTTCTGTGATCCGTAGATATGCCACGTGCAGATTATACGGCGCGATGTTTATCGCTAAACATGCTATTAAAATCGACAACCATGTCAAAAACACTCCACCATTGCTGACCTGTGGAGATATGTGCTCTTTTTCTGCGCTTCACAGCCGCTTTCACGCTGACAGGACATACTGCTGCTTCCTCCCGCTGGCGGTTAGTGTTACTGCACTGTTTCCCAAAAGTCAGTTTCAATGTCCACACACAGAAACGACTCAACCGTATCCGTTTTGATCCACTCTGGAGGCTGTTTTCAAACAGCGCCGTTTTGGGGTGGGGAAAATGGCGGATTCATCTTGATGAAAGGCCAAAACAGATAATTAGCCATTTTCCTGTGAAAATGTAGCCGTGTGGACAAGTCTTTAGTCACTTTCCAGGTGATGTCGTTGAAGTCTGGGAGGTGTCAGGCTTTAGGGGCTTAGGGAGGACATACGGTACCATTTTTTTGAAACCAGGAAACCACCTTCTTCTTTCTATTGTTTTTGGCAGTAACACTGGCACCCATCTACTGTTGGGGAATAATTATGCGCACATCTAAGTGGAAGACAAGTACCAGTACATTGCTTTCCTATGCAGTCCCACATGTGTCACATTATTAATCTGTTTTCTTCACAAAACATAATGTGGATCTCAAATTATTAACTGGTGCATTCCTGTATTTTGCCTGACCATCTTTTTTTCATAGGTTTCCTCTTGGACCAATGGACAGCTTGGCTTTATTATATTTGTATTTGGTATGTGGGATTTTAAAATTGTAATGCACAACATTTTGTCATCGTTGTGACAGCCCCAAAAACCTATTTTAGAGGATAGCAAATTAAAAGTTTGAGCAGTGTTGACGATTTTGCAGGTGACAGCCAAATTAAAAAAAAAAAGTCTTAACAGGCTTTTTATTTTTGTTTTTTACTTGATTTTCAAAGAAAATGACAGTCTTTTTTACTTGGTATGTGATTTTTAATACAAATAAAGACTGTTTTGTTTTTTTCTTTTAATTTAAAATTCTAAAGCCAAGCAACCTTTTCTCTTTAGTTTTTCATTTCTATTTCTGAAATGAAAACTCAAAAACCCAGACCGCGCATGCACACATTTGTGTTGTTGTGTTGCTATGTACCGATGCCTTGCTCAGCTGTGTCAAAGACCGTAAAATGATATTAAGAGAGCTTGAGTTGCAATAATAAATGGGAGTGTTCACTGAACTGGGTCGAAAAGCAGAGAACAGTTCCTCAGATCACAATTCTTATGTCTTTCTTTAACTAGCTTCCAGTTAAGTTGCTTTTGGACGGAAAATACAAAGTGTTGCACTTGCAACCTTGCTCTGGACCGTTAACAACAATACCTAAAAACTGTGTGACGGCCCCTAAAAGGATTGTTGGAGGGACAATAAGAGGGACGAAAAATCTCCAGGAGAGAATTAATCTAGCTTTCTGCTCAGGCTTTAAAGTTGCTTTGTGGAGAGAAAAGTTCAGCCCAGGATCTGACGGTACTTTGTTTGGATAAATAGCCACTGTATGGCAGAGGCAGAGTAACTAATCAATGTTCAGATGCTATCTTAAAACGTCGACAGCGGCAGCTTATGCAATTTAAGGCAGATCATCCTGCCCTGTGAGAAGGAACAATCCTTCCGTGATGAGTAATGAGAAAGATTATATTGCAAAGTAGAGGATTTTTAAAGGCACTTAATCAAAAAGAACTCACAGGTCCAGCACTTAACATTTAGTTGACTATGAAATCATTGCGGGAAGCGGAACAAGACGCATTCCTCCTGCTTGTTGGTGTCTTTCCCAGTCATGTCTCTGTGGTAATGGTGGTGATGATTTTACAAGGCTCCATCTAATTAGCTTGTTACAGAGAGACTAATCAGAGCCAAGGCAGATAATTAGAGCTTATCAGCTCCGGAATGATAATGAAGAATGTACTTGTGTTTGTGAGGTGAGCGACTAGTTGCGCACATTGTGTAGGTGAGTAATTGTGCGCCTGGCATGTTTTGTAGTTCAACTAAACACAGTATTTTCAAGCATCACGCATTTTAAAAAAAGCATCTACTTAGATGGCAAATACGCGTGACATGCATGCTGATCCAACAGCACATCAAACTAATACAAATTAGCTTTGTGATATCATAAAAGCAGTGGCTATTGTGTTGTCAGTGTGGCACTAATCGTCAAATATAAATGTCTAATATTACAAATGCAAGATTAAATGTTTAGTAAAAATACTTACTGTGTAGTTATTAGAGGTGTGCATCTCTCCCTTGTAAAACATTATGATACATATCTAGATACATAGGCTTCAATATGATTCAGGAACAATGCTTTTTATTATAGAATGGCACAATCCGATAAAATTCTTTGTTTAATTGTTTATTTTCCATGATAAATTAGAATAAGCCAAAAATGGCATTTCTTACCTTCAAAGACATGGAAAAACCTTCATATTTTTTATAACTGTGCTGCCTCTGTTATCCATTTGTTCACCACTGGGGGCAGCACCACATATAGCAGCAGAAAGTGCAGTATAGAAGAAACCCAAAAGAAGAAGCTAGCAATTGTTAGCATAGCATAAATAGCATTGATTAACTTTCCCATTCATGACTGTATTAACAAATTGTGAACCAAAAGTAAAGTTCAAACGGTACATTTGTCGTTCTACCACTATCGGACATGTTGACTTTGTTTTTACTTTGCAAAGTTAAACCAGTCTCGCGAAGGCCTCGCCTCGCGCTGACCGTTGAACTTTTACGAGTTTGAAGACTTGACTGCAGCAGCGAAACAAGCTTAACTAAACAAATTCTTAACGTTAAAATCGAGCCATCGACCGGTTCATAGTATATTTATATCAATTCAGGGGTCCCTATCAATGTTGTCATATCTTTTACTTTAAAATCAATTTTTGATTCGTATTTGTGAATTGTTACACCCCTAGTAATCTGATCTAACCCAGTGAATAGAATTTTGAAAAATATATTGTTTGCAAATAAATTCAAGTCTTGCTTTAAAGCCAAGTGCACGCTACTTGGCTAGCATGGTCTTGTGAGCCGACAAAATCAGTGTGAATTTTTTTTTTTTATAGATGTTAGACATAACAGCTGGCGGCTACTCGTGTAGACGCTGATTCCGCCAGCCGCCGCCGTTACGGAACACGTACTATTGACTATACACCTCAGCTAAAAACTTGCTTCACATATTCCATTGTATGAGACAATGTGTGTTAAATCAGTTAGAATGTCTACTTTATTTCCATATAAAGCTATTTAAAAATAACAGTAACAAGACAGATTTAGTTCAGTTTTTCTTCACTGTGTCAGATTTTCAGTGGATCAGTAGTTTACATACACAAAGCGGCTTCCTTTTTTTAAATAGCATGGAAGTCTGCTGGGATCCCGTGTGTGTGTGTGTGTGTGTGTGTGTGTGTGTGTGTGTGCGTGCGTGTGCACATGCGCATGACAAAGTCCTTAGCTAAATTAACACCTTCTTCACGTATGATCATTTGTTCTGTCTCTACAAAATTTGCTAAAGTTGATTAGCAGTTATAATTAATGTAATATCAGACCGCTCCTTCTTAATTAGCGGCTTGTTAACAAGCAGCACATTATGCATCCTCATCTGGTTCTATTCTGGTCCACTGCATTTTGAATCGGATCCATTTATCTTTTGGCTATTTTGTACCAGATTTCATCAACCTCTGGTGACATTTAGCCCTTGTTTTATTCATTAATCTATGCACCTCTGGGTTCAGAAAGGAGCGCTTCAGGTCATTTTTGATTTTTGTTATGTGTTATTTGGTCATCAGTTATCAGTACCCATGTGGTGACAAGTTGAAGCAGTTTGCCTTGATCATTGTAGATTGTGGAAGAAAGAGCAGCAGGTTAAAATATTCCAGATTGTATCACAAGTGAACATTTTATATATCGTTGCTTATCTTCATCATCTTGGTGTTCAATGTATTTACAGAGGGGTATATTTGCGCTTGTGCTTTTTAGTATAGAAGATAAGTCCAAATTAATGGTGGAATCTTTCATTTTATGATACAAGCATGAAATTTCTACCACAGTTAGTACACATCCATATCATAAGGTTTATTTTTAGATGTGGAGGCAAATTGGATTTGACCTCTGAGGACCATGAGAGGTCAATGAAGGATTACACAGGGTTCAAAATTTTAAAATGCTCCAATCATATTGAAACATATACCATATTATTTTCTTGATCATAAAGATTCTAAAAAGGTATAGTTTGGACTATCTATGACTGAATGTTATGGAGTAAAAAAACAGCAAAAAATGGTGACAAAGGTCAATTTCAGTTTGTACAGGGGTCAAAAATTAAAGTTGCTCCAATTTTGGTAAAAACTGATGCAAATTATTTGTTGAGCTAATAGGATTAATAAATGGAATAGTTTTGACTGTGTTGAATGTGTGGTCTCCAAAGTAATGGTCAAACAAGGTCAACGTTCATTGGATACCATGGGATATGACATATATGACCCCACAACATGATAACTAAGCATAGCAGATGGTACAAACTAATCCTTTTTAAAACTACTCCTTTTTCCTTTTTATTTCATACTTTGAAGAGTTTTTATAACAAATCTTTAATCTGTATCTGAAAGGTGCGGGCTAAGCATACATCTTTTGTATGCCCAACAACACAAGAAATATAAGTTGCCGGCGCTCACATTAGCATCCTGTCTATTCTGTTTTAAAATGTTACTCGTGTGTTGGTCATTCCTGCTGATGTATCTTTGTTCTGCCCTTTGTTTGAGGTGTTGGGGATGATGATACAGCTGAAGATGGACTCCGTTATGGCCCCAACTGTCTGTCTGAGTGTGGATCCCCTCGGCAGTGTCCCGGCTGAGTTTCGCATCATGGGCTCCACCTCCTACCACATGGCTGCGTTTTGGGCGACATGACCGCTGGATCATGGACATTGACTTGTCCTGTCTGTGCATGTTTGACAATTTTACTGTTGTGCTTTCTTATTCATTTGTTGTCATTGGTAGTATGGCCATAGCAGATGGTCATCCCTCTGAGTTTGGTCTGCTTGAGGTTTCTTACTAAAACATCCAGGGAGTTTTTCCTTACCACTGTTGCCATTGTGCTTGCTGAAGGGGGGTTAGACCTTACCCTTGTGAAGCGCCTTGGGGCGACTATGTTGTGATTTGGTGCTATACAAATAAATTGAATTGAACTGAAATACAATTTCAAACAATATCCATTCAAAAATGTTTGTCACATTTTTCCCAGCTCTGGTAATGGCGTAAAGCTTGGACAGCAAAAAATGTAGATGAGTGGGTGAGTGAGTTAATCAATATCAGAAACAAAAACAATAAATGCTATCATCTTGTAACTCAACAAATTTAAAGAATCTATAATGTGGACAAACCCGATTGTATCTGGTGAACTTTAATGCACCAATTCATTCAAAAGACCAATTTTGTTTTGCCCATGCAATATGTCATAGATGTGTCTGCCACCTGCCGGATGGTTAGGGCATGCTGGATAAATTATAAAAAATTCCAAACAGCTGCGGTTGAACTCTCATGTAGTTTGTCTGTCTTCTGAACACTGGATACGTCATGTGCTCGTCACTCCGTCCTGCTAACAAGCTAGCAACCATGCAGAGAAATACGATGCAAATTTGCAATGAAATATACAACAGAATGGGAACGTAAAACAGGAATTAAACAATAGATGGAATGTGGGATCGTGCTAAAATTTTCTTCTGCACTTCAAATTAGTAATCCTAATTTGAAACGCTGCTCCAGAACATTCGAACATTGTCCGTATCAAAACAATGACATCACCAACTGATTCAAAACAAATGCTTCGAAATGTTCGAGTTAATTTGCCTCCTCTGGTGTTGAAACACACTAAAACACAAGTGTGTGTGTGAACTAGGATCACACCGGTTTTGAATTTCAAATTTAAAAACTACAGTCAGAGCAGAGTTAATATGTGCACTGCCCCGTACAACGCTGAAAATTCCTCATAGGCTTTGCTGTTTACAAAAAAAAAAAAGGGGCTTGGTTGGCAAAATGCACGATGTTAAGTCCTGCTGCGATATGCACATCTTCAAAAGCCAAATGTTGGGGTTATTTGCACTCTAAGCTTGTGAACTGTGATTTCTCATGGGTTAAGTAAAGAAAGCTGTGAGCGATGCCCCGTGTGCACCAAACCGACACAACCTGCCTCGGCTGACTAAGATAAAAGATGTGATCAAATAACCGGGCGAGGCAGAGGCTCACCGGCTGGTCTGGATTTTTCAAAGACAAACAGGCTTTCCTCGATCTCAGTCTGCTGAAAAAAAAAAAAAAAGATCTGTACTGTACACTACAGTCCCTCATGGATAACAGCATCTGCTGAATGACTGCTAGAATAATGCATTAAAAACAAAAAAGTAGAGTGTTGTGTTTGCGGTTTGCAAAGGATGGTCAGCATATAAGTGTGTGTGAGACCGGGTTGTGTTCTATATCACTGCAAGCCGTTCTGTTGATATTTCCTGCTGTTAATCCTCTCCTTGGGAAGTTGCTATATAAAGCTCCTAAGAGTGGCTCGGGAAAAAAAAAAAAAGTTGTCTGAAGTGCTTGTGTGCACACATACACTGCCCACAGTACAAGGACACCAAGTGTGTGTGTGTGTGTGGGGGAAGGAGATGAGAGGAAACACAGTGAAAGAGAGACAGTCAGAGCCGCAGAAACACATCCAGAGAAAGACAGAGGGAGGAAGAAGACGCCGTTGTGGGGCGAGGAAGGAGAATTTTCTGATGCTTGGCAGAAAACGGAAACGAACATTGCAAAAGACAAAAGCACAAACAGACAGCCGCGCCGCAACAGATTCCACGTTTGGAAAGCAAACCCACATTAGTAGGGCGCAGACCGGAACGTACAGCGAAATTAATATCGCCGGCTTTTCTTATGGATCTCTGGTTCCTTCTAATTCCAGCGAGGAAGGAAATTAAGACACAAATATTTCAACATGGAATTAAACAAATTGTGTATGCAAGCATAAACGCCAATGGCCCATGCGAGCCGTGCAATTTCAGGGATTTTTTTTTTTTTTTTTTTGAGTAGAAAGTGAAAATCAGCTCTATGGGGGAGTAATAAGGTACATTAGCCAAATGTTTGCAGTGTTAAGGAGGCTCCATTCTAAGCCGCCCACCCCCCCAGTCTTTGTGCTTAAAAGCAGAGTGTGAAGCCATCAGCAGGAGAGCAACACGCTGAAAGCACTGGGGACAGAAATCTATTAACTCAGGGATGCCGGCGATACACACTCTGAATGGCTGACAGACTAACAGTGTAAATACACGTACGGGCACATCCGTCCCTGGACACATATGGTCACGTCTTTGAGCCCTGCGCATTTTTCCACTCCAAACATCTCCGCTGGAAGTCGAATGATCCTTTATCTTCATAGTGTTTATTTCCAGGGAGCCGGTTCAGTCATGCTGTTCAGCCAATGGATGTTCTTATTGTTTGGCGGTAGTCCCGCCCACATTGTACGACTTAAAGCCGGTTTTTACTCTTGCGCCACTGCACATCTGTGTCGCTTCTGGCATGTGGAATGAAGAGAATTATAATTAAAGGACGCAGAGTCTTTTTTGCACGCTAATGAGCACCTCTGCACACTCGCGCCATCTCTGCTGTACAATGAATCTGAACCACAACAAAACAGAAAATTGAGGCAATCGATGTTTACATCAAACATGAAGAAATGTAGATTAACTTCAGCACAGAACTAAAATCCAGGCTTTACTCGCCTACTGTTTTACAAAAAGATACTTGGAAAATGGCAAAGGTCGAGGATACAGAATCATTGCTGGTCTTTACTCATAAAAAGGGCGCCTATATATGTGTAGCTGATTGGGCTAAGAGTTAGGCTACCAAGATGTAGACCTGGTTTCGAGTCCAGGTCTCTCTACCTGTCTGTATCCTTGGACAAGACACTTCACTTGCATTGTCCCAGTCCACCCACATTACAGAATCCGGGAATAAGCACCACCAGGCGTCAGGGCCGATAGTGTCACGATCCACGAGTTGCATGGGCGCTCTTTTGTCTATATTCTGCTTTTGGTTTCTGTTCATGTTTTGGGTTTCGATTTTTGTCTTTCTTTTAGTCACTCTGAGTATTCTGATTATTTCACTCTGTAATTATTGTGATGTTATTAGTTCCTTTATTCTGACGAGTCTCCTGTATTCCTTTTGACCCCTATTCTGGGTCATGCTTTAACTCCAGTTATGTTTTCATGTCTTTATTTATTTCACGTTCTCTCTGAGTTAGTCCTATAGCTTTTCCTTTATTTTAGTTAGTGATGCTCTCATGTGGTGATCTTATTTTCCTTGTCATTGTTTTGACTTCCGGGTTGTTGACCTCCGCGTCCGTGTCTATGCTCTTCCGAAGCTAATTGATCGGCGTTCTTTAAGGCACAATCTCACCGTCCGCTAGCCTCCGCTGGCCTCTGCCGGCCTCCACCAGTCTACGCTGATGAACTTTGACCGCGTCCAAAAATTGTCAACATGTTTAAAATTTCTCTGCGTTTGCCGACGTACCTCTGGCTACATTGGAGACCATTAGAAAAAGTTAATCTATGCTACGACCAAGTTCCCTATGCTAGCCTCTGCTAGCATAAGTTACTGGTGCGACCATCTACGCTGGCTAAAGTTTGGGTGCTGCTTCGCCCTGCCTGCTCAGATTCACTGGACAGTGGTGTATCGACCCCCTCTCCTGCACGTTGCCACATTGACAAAATTCCCGCTTGTTCCAATGGTGCACTGGCTAATGCCCGCCTCCACTGGCCTCCGCTAGCACCACGTTATGGAATGCCGAGCTGCATTAGAGGTTCGCGATCATACTCCGGTAACGTGATTTTTGCTGACGTTTGGCCAATTTTATCGACTTTGCCCTGCGTTCACTAAACGCTGGGATAAACATTATAGTGAGATTGCACCTTTATAATCCCTGTGAAAACGTCTCCTAGTTGCCAGATTGTAGCCTTGGGTTTTGTGCCACTTTCTAGCCTCCTATGTCACAGTGTTCCAGTGTTTGTTGACTCTGTGTTTCCTCCTCTGTGTTGCTGCCTCTTGCTCCCGTTTTGGACCCCATCTCACCGTCTCTTGCTGCTCTTCTGGACTCCTGTTATTTTACCTACCATTCTGGACTCTATGGTATGAATTCCCGATTTTGTTTTCATTCTGTGTTCTGGACTATTCCATGATTTCATCATGTGAGAGACTGTCAATGCAAATTCCTGGTTTCTCATCTTGATTTGTGTTTTTGGTTTGCTCAGCAGCCTAAGACTGCTGTTAGTGATATTTTGGTTTCTGTAATCTCTGTATTCCAGTTAACTTTGCAGCCAAGACTGCTGCCAGCGATATCTTTTGTTAGTGATTTCTGTGTTCTGGACTATTCAGTTATTACTTCCCTGGTGAGACTGTTCCTAGTGAAGACTTAGTTTCTGAACACTTTCTAAGATTTGTTTATCCTGTGATTACTTAGAATTTGAGTTACGGAACACTTTCTATGTTTTGGTAAATCTATAATTAATGAAACTTCGAGACATGGGTACAATCTATGTTTTGGTTTTTCGATTCTTAGTGAAGCATCGGGTTGCTGAGATCATTCTGCCTTGTGATAGTTCTGTTGCTGTTCCCAGTGAGAGACTATTATAGAGAACTCTGCTTATTGAACTCTGCCTGGCTGTAGACCAGTGTCCAATTCTTTGTCCTCTCAGAGATACTGAGATTGTAGTTCTGTTTTTCAAGTACTTGTCTCAAGTCTGTGTCCCTGATCAGTTCATGTCTGTCACATTGCAGCTGTAGCTCAGCTCACTGTTCATTGGACAATAACACCTGTTCACCATCCTTCATTGTGATTCTCTGGTCAGGGGTCCTTGACTAGAATCTTGACGAGGACGTATATATAATTTGCATAATTCTTATTGATAGTCCAGGTGCAAAATTCGTGTACATTGACTTTTTCATAAAGTCATCAAAATTCAATTAATTTATACGCCGCCAAATCACAACATAATTCACGCCAAGGCGCTACACATGAGTAAGGATCAAACCTTACCCACAATGAGCAAGCACATTGGCAACAGTGGTCAGGAAAAACTCCCTCACCTTTAATTATATGAAGAAACCTCAAGCAGATCAGACTCAGTGGGGTGACCATCTGCTTTGGCCATACGACCAATAAATAAAACAAAAGCACAACAAGGAATTGTCAAACATGCAGAGACAGAAATGTTGCAGCTTAGCAACCACATACATATAGAGTCCAGTGATCACAATGACCGATGGCTAAAAAGACAACCAAGTGTTGAAGAATAGAGACCCAGTAACACTGACTGTAATTGGCGAGTCAGTGTAAAAATCTAGTCTAAAAATTTACCCTCTTTGGTGATGGTGGCACTCGGTTATGTGATCATTCTCCCCTCTGTCTTTTCTACAAACACTTCTATGAGCTGAGC
>OMMV01173268.1:0-14828 GCA_900302635.1 Chatrabus melanurus | reverse complement strand
TCTTTTCCTTCCCCCCCCCCCCCCCCCCCAATGAAATCAGTCAGGTGCTCCTTTTTACTGCTGCATGAGCAGGTGGGAGGCATTAGGTGCCAGTTCCAGTTCCTTCCACCCAGGAGGACAGTGCCCCAACCACCAAGTCACCATGCCCCTCAAATCATTTAATCATTTTATTATTGAGGTGTCTGTTATGTACTGGCAGTATGCCCTTTTATTATTATCATTTTATTTTTTTAGGATAAAATTTGTAACTTTATGGTCTCTATCTTACCTCAGTGCAAAGCACCTCATGCAGTTGTCATTTTTGTGCTCGCGTGCTCTAATGCTGCAGATTTTTGGCCCCGATTCCCTTCCTGATTCCAAAAATGAGGGCCCCATTTATTACAATAGCAGTCTAAACTTGTGTGTCATATTATTACACAGCAGGATAGTGCAGACTACAAACAA
Organism: Chatrabus melanurus; assembly: GCA_900302635.1. NCBI lineage: Eukaryota > Metazoa > Chordata > Actinopteri > Batrachoidiformes > Batrachoididae > Chatrabus > Chatrabus melanurus. The sequence goes on along the minus strand of OMMV01173268.1, from coordinate 14,384 downwards.
ATTTCAACACAGCCTATGACACGAAAGCTTCTGGGCATGCGCACAGTGCTGCTGTGTACAATCTATGCGCTAACATCCACGGTGATAACGAGACTAAAATGTATCTGTTAACATCTGAAAACTGTCTTCTGCTGAAGAGCGCAGCATGCTTTTCATTTTATTTAATTTTAGTTTGCACTGTAGCCTGGCATAAAAATAAATGAGCAGCCAAATCCACGTTCAAGCAGAACTGATTCATTTCAAGAGGCACTAACGAATTAATAACAAAGCCATCTGTAAAAATTAAAGTAAGACACCATGGTGTGTGCGGTCCGATACGTGACAGTGGCGCGAAACTGAGCGAAAGATAAGGTTGACGCTCCACTGTCTTATAATATGCCACTCCAAACAGGCTTGGCCACAGTCCGTCCTCTCTGCTCCACACCGCGCTCCGTCCACACTCGAGCCGCGCTCGTATCGCTCACATGCCGTGACGTTTGTGAAATACTATCCCATATCTGCACAAATTACATCCAACTAGTCACTGTTTTGGATCACGATGAGTCCCCACATCACAAATTTTTTGAACAGGTTTAAAACTTTCCCAACAGCTCAAAATGGACCTACAACGCTACTTTTACCACATATTAACACCTATTACCCTCATTTCAGGCTTCAATTGAGGTTTTTGCGCCACAAACGTATCCAGCCAATCAGCAATGGGAGACCGGCTTAAGTCACAACATTACTTGCGCTTGTGTGGCCGTGGTGATCAAAACATGAGGCGTGGTCGGGTCCAGGGCTGTCTAGCACCGTACAAAAAGCGCAACAGTCAGACGTGCCTGACATAAGTATCACAGTGCACGTACACTCTGCCTGCACACATCACCGCCAGTCACCTACAACGGTGTAATATTAATATCATGATGGCATATATAAAAACAGAGGGGGAGAAGGGAGGAAAAAAACTCATATTTTCTGATATATATTATATATATATATATTTTTTTTTACTCTCTCAGAGAGCCGGTTATATGTGTAAAATACATGACGAAAGTCAATTGAAAACAACCCTTAAACAAAATAAGAGTAACCACTCATGGCTTCACTTCAGGGAGCTTTTGGTAAACACTTGAGCGCTCTGACAAGTCGGTGCTAATCTGTAAGCGAGCCAGAAATCCTTTACCGCTCCATTTTAAAGGGAAGGACAGGTATCACTCTGGTTGATATCGTGTTCGGACTACCGTACGCCCATGCCTAATGGATACAGTAAATTCAACAATTTTGCACCGGTATTTCTGGAATTCAAACATTTCTGGAATTTTATGTCATCTTCCATGCTGTTGAAAGAGACATTCATCTTAGTGTATGTCAGCTGTTGACCCGCTGAAAATCTGACAGTGAATAAAAACAGAAATCTATCTTATAACTATTATTTTTAAATCATGAAAATAGACATAATTGACTTGAAAAACACATTGTTTGATAAAATAGAGTATGTACAATTGTAGAAAATTGACTTTGAATGATTTTAGCCAAGGTGGATGTAAATTTGTCTACAACTGTGTATGGCATATGGCACACCCACAGTGCGCCACAGTAATATCTATGTGTAATTGTTTCCTCCACCGAGGAGGTAATGAGGTGGGCTTTGAATCGGAGAAGTGACTTGGTTGTGGGTGCTGATCCAGCGCGCCCCCACTCCTCCTTTTCAGTCTTTAATAATGTGGACTCTGCAACACACAAGTGCTTTTATCTTGTCTTTAAGAGTTTTATATCCAGTACTTTGCAGAAGTTTTAGGCAGTTGTGAGGATGGTGTTGAAAATAATGGCATGATAAATTTTTTTTGAAAATTAATGTACGACATGTAAACTGTGTAAAAAGAAAAAAAAACAACTTTAAATCAGTGTTGAGCATGCCGGGCCTTTGGCTTTAAAGTGCATTAATTCTTAGGTCTACTTATGTACAGTCAAGAATTTTGTAGCCATTTAGTCCGTATTAAACAATTATACCAAACAGGTGCTAATGATCAACAATATATCATGTCGGTGTATACACAATCATTAACATAAACGGCTCCGTAGGAGGAATAAAGCTGGGTGAGCAACAGCCATGCACTACTAACAAGGTGAGGTTGCTAGAGACAGTTTAATGTAAAAGTAGTTGTACAATATGGTAAGACTGAGGATGGCAACTACACACAAGGTGGTCTTCCTGCATCACGAAGCTCGCTTACAGCCAAACATTTCAAGAAGTGTTGTCCCATCTCTTCTGCAGAGAAACAAAGAAACGGATACCGTTCCAAGGAAGCCTAACGGATAAAACGCATCATTCTGACTTTTCACTATCAGAAGCTGACCAGTGGTGCATTCAGCTCAGCCCGAGAAGAAACCAGTGGGATCCTGGTACCAGGGTGTAGTCTGTGATACGCGGCTATACGCTGTATACCTGCTGACAGAGCTTCCAGGATTTCCATATAACCGTTTTTTTAAAAATGCACTGGGATACGTAACAACATATTTTTGATGAGAACTTCCACTTTGGTCATTTGTAGTGGTGTAATGTAAAGAAGTAAAGATGCTGAATTGAAGAGATTTTAATTTGAGTCTCCGGTGTGGCGAAATGATGACATCACACACCGACTGTGTTCAGAAGAGCAGAGCATTTCACAGTAACTTTTAAGTGCGTATTAGAACTTAATTTCTCTGTTTGACTGCATCTCATGGTTTCATCTAAATATCAGCGTTTTGTTCAAAGTCCAGGTTTAACAACCGCTCTTTGCAGCATGACTCTTGATCTCTGATCAGAGCCGAGTCCGTTTGATACGAGCTGATATAACAACAATAGTCATAGAGAGAAAGTTCAGTTTGTGATGAAAGCCACAATCTCACCTAGACGTTCAGGCCAACGTAAATGAACGTATTTGCAAACGTCAGCGTCCGCTAGCCCCCGCCGACCTCCGCTGGTCTACACCGATGAACGTGCAAAAATTTTCAACATGTTTAAAATTCGTCAGCATTTGCTGAAGTACGTTGGACACCGTTGGAGAAAGTTGATTTCCGCTACGACCAAGTTCCCTATGGTAGCCTCCGCTAGCCTAAGTTACTGGTGCGATCATCTACGATGGCTAACGTTTGGGTGCTGCTTCACCCTGCCTGCTCAGAATCACTGCGCAGTGGTGTGCCGACCCCCTCTCCTGCACGTTGCCACGTTGGCAAAAGTCCCGCTTGCTCTAATGGCGCGCTGGCTAACACCCGCCTCCGCTAGCACCACGTTGTGGAACACCGAGCTGCGTTAGAGATTCGCTACCAAACTCCGGTAACTTGAATTTTGCTGACGTTTGGCCAATTTTCTCGACTTTGCCCTGCGTTCACCAAACGCTGGGGTAAACGTTATAGTGAGATTGCGCCTTAAGTAAAAAGCCACAGCTGATGATGTGTCAGAGCACCACGGTCAGTTAAACTTGTCCCTGTGGTATGAAACCATTATTAAAAGCGTTATATGAACTTGATGTTAATAGATATCACGTCAACATTTTATTTCTATAGCACATTTAAAACAAACACTGTTGACCGAAGGACTTAAGCTTATAATTCCAGAAATAAGCTAAACAAGCAAACTAAAAGTAATTGATAAAAATAAAAATACGCTGTAGCACAAAAGAAAAGGCAAGACATCAAACTTGGCTCATATCAAATGCCAGTGAAAATATGAGTCAACGTATTCAACAGGTCTGTACAGTTCTGTACACAACGATAAGCTCTTCCAAAGATTAGGGACAGCCACCGCAATAGCTTGATAGCCTCTGTGTTTTTGGTTGTTTTTTTTATACCTGGATCTAAGGACATCCAAAAGTATCTGGTTGGTAGACCTCAGTGCTCTAACTGGGATATGAGCATGGAACATTTCTGCGAAATACGGTGGCGCCAGTTATTTTAAAGCCTCAAAAATCTAACATTAAAATCAATCCTGAAATGGACAGGAAGCCAATGAAGGGGTGCCAAAACTGGTGTTACATGATCACGCTTTCTTTCTCCTGTTAAAAGACAAGCGTCCGCATGTTGAAACAACTGCAGATGACGAAGAGAAGATGACACCCACACACAAGGAGTCTATTTTTTTTTATTCTAAATCTTTAGGAGGGAGATATGCCTTCAGGAGGCAGCATGGTGGCACAAGTGGCTCGTGCGCTTGCTTCCAAAACAGATGGTTCCCGGTTTAAGACCACCTCTGTCCCTTCTCTATATAATGTGAAGTTACTTCAGGAAGGTCACCCGGTCTAAAACTTGTGCCAAAGTAACATTTTTCAGCTCCGCTGTGGTGACCCAAAGCAAAAAGGGAGAAGCCAAAATAAATAACTATCTGCCTTTAGGAGTCTTCATTGAAAAAAGATAGTTTTGACAATTGAGCTAATCTGATTATGAAATTTATAGATGTTTTGTAGGCAAAAATAGCCCACAGACTCTGAGGTGACGCATTGTATAAATAGTCCATTTTCAAGTCTCCGAAACTCCCTGCACCTGTCCCTATAATTCACAGATGTCAAACTGATTCCAGAAAGGGCCAAGAGGGTGCAGGTTTTCTTTGCAACCACCCACGTCACCAGGTGATTTCAATGATGAACTCATCCAATCTGCACAAAGTGATGTTAATCAGTGAAATCACCTGGTGGAGTCGATGGTTGCAAAGAAAACCTGCACCCTCTTGGCCCTTTCTGGAATCAGTTTGACACCTCTGCTTTAATTGGAAAGAAACTGCTGCATTCCATCTCCTTTTTGAAATCTGTCCTACAGTGTGACAGATGTTTCCTCAGAATCACTACACACATTACTGAGTATGAAACTCTAGTTTATAACACTGTGTGGGATACCCATCAACAGGAAGTCTGATCAGAAGTGGTCTTCATGGAAGACCTGCAAATGACATACTGTAGTTTCATTGTGGACTGGGTTGGTGTATGGCAAGCCGTTTTAACATTTAATCAGTAGCAGTAATAGCAACACATGCTTGTTGACTAGTTAGAATTGCATGCCACTGGATATCATTATCATGCCACTGGATATCATTATATCACTAGATATAATGTAATTTTGACGAGTAACAATTTAATTAAAGATATCTAAAATACATTTCACACTAGTCACATTGTTAATTCTTGATACCAACAATTAATTTCTTTCTTCATTATAGACATCTAACGTAATTACAGCTATTGAAATTTTACCATTGACTTCTGTTCAAACTCAATTACAGATAACTATAATTCAGTTTTAACCCTAATCAGTATATTCATCGGTATATTTTTTGATACATTTTCTGAATCGATTACCTTTCTGATGTCTAGAACTACATTTGAGATATCTGAAAAAGTGCAACTGTAACTAGTGGGAAATATATTCATTCTAGAAACAATTGTATTTAAGATATCTACAGTTCCATTTATTACTAGTCATTGATTTTTAGATATAAAAAAGGAATTTCTACTAGTCAAAAATGACATTTGTAGATATCTTAAATGATCATTTTGACATGTTGAAAATAATATGCAAATTAGGCTGAGATATCCAAAAAGAATATGCAATTGGTTTGTTGATATGTCCGATCAGAAATTACATTGATAACTGAAATAGGAAATTGGCATTTCCACGAGTCACAATACTTTTTCATCATGTGGAAATTCAATTGTAGATTACCTGTAACCCTTATTCTTACTTACTGATAACAATAAATAAATTAAAGGTATCTGTAAATCATATTTTGACGGGTCAAAATTTAATTTCTATATGTGAAAATATGTTGTAACATGTCATATCTTAAATGAGCATTTTGACATGTTATGTCTATTCGTGAAAATTAAATTGCTGCTTGTCGGCCATACTGACTAAATGTTAAAACTTCTTGCCCTAGCAGGCGTGCTGAACGGATGAGTTGAAATATTTGGCTGGAGCAGAAGGCAGTGTGTTTGTCTGAGAGTGATACGAGGCAACAGTGAAGCATGGTGGCGGTTCTTTGCACATTTGGGGCTGCGCTTCTGCAAAAGCAGCTGGAGATTTGGTCTGAATTAATGGTCTACTCAATGCTGAGAAGTACAGGACGATGCTTATCCATCATGTAATCCCATCAGGGAGGCGTCGCTTCCAAATTCATTCTGCAGCATGACAACGACCTCAAACATACAGCCAAAGTCATAAAGAACAATCTTTGGTGAAAAGGAGAACAAGGAGTCCTGGAAGAGGAGGTGTGGCTCCCACAGAGCTCTGATCTCAGCTCCATCGAGCCAGACTGGGATTACATGAAGAGACAGGAAGTGTGGTTAATTCTCCTAGATGTTTGGAACAACCTGCCTACTGAGTCCTTTCAACTGTGCCCAAGTGTACGAACCAGACTTGATTTCAAAGGCAGGTTGGTTGTCATGCCAAATATTGAATTGATTCCTTTAGTTTTGAAAGTATCCTTAGTTCAGTTTTTTTTTTCACATGCCAAAATTTTTCACAGTATTGTATGTGCACGTACTTTACACACAGTTCTTAAGAATTCGGCAACATAGAAATTTATCACTTTGTAGCTAAAGCCCTGTTGCCACATACATGATTTTGTAACATAACACCACCAAGACTATAAAATCCTGGCAGGACCTGGAGACGGTCTTAGTGGTGTCTGGGTGAGTCTTGGACGCTCTTGGTAAGTCCTGATGGTAAAAGACACCTCCTGAAATGTTGTGGAACTTTTACAAATCCTCTTGCTGCCATCCTGCCGTCGTCTTTTTTCGCAATCCCGGGCATTCTTGAATATTCTTGTCAAATCAGGGTTACATTTTTATCACGAATGCAGCAAGACCGTACAGGACTGTACCACGATAGAATCTCGACGGTGTCTTATGCAAGCTTAATAGAGTCTTGATGAATCATCTTCTACGTTGTAATAAGGTCACGGTGTTGTAGAGAAGTCTTGTGAGTTGACGGGATGTGGTTAAGATTCACCGCGACAACATTGACGTGTGTATTTGTGTACAGTCATGGTCAAAATCACGGATGCGGGTATGGGGATTTAGAGATCAGGTGTTGTATTTGAACGAGTTTTCTAACCTCAGTTGACCTCTTTGATCCGATTCATATTTTGTTTGTAACCTGCTGGAATCAACCAAAAACAACTAAAGACAATGGCAGAGGATGCTTACATAATGGGCTGAGGCACTGAGGCAGACACAGGTTGATGATGTAGATACGGGCAACTTTTGATCCAGAGTTAGCCTTAGGACTTACAATTGTAGTCAGAAGTTTACATACATTCATCTTGGACATGAATGCCATGGAAATATTGGGCCTTTCAATGTTTGTCTTTGCACTGCTCTTTTTCTGGTTGTATAACATACATTTTTTTAAAAATAGGAATAAAAAAAAAAAAAAAGAATTTGTTCAACAAGTAATTTATTTGTGGTTTTCTAAAATTAACACAGGGTTAGAATTATGCATATACCACACCTAATATTTGGTTGAATGTCCCTTAGTAAGTTTCACCTTGACCGCATGCTTGTCGTAGCCATCAAGAAGCTTCTGGCAGAATTCTAGTTGGCTATTTGACCACCCTTCTTGGCAACATTGGTCATTAAATTTGCTGGCTTCCTGGCACAAACCTGTTTTTTTTTTTTTTAAGCACATTCCAGATATTTTCGATAAGGCTGAGGTTAGAACTTTGGGAAGTCCGTTTCAAAAGCTTAATGTTGGCCTGCTTTATTCATTTCACAACCAGCCTTGATGTGCGTTTTGGGTCATTGTAGTGTTGGAACACCAGATGTGTCCAAGTTTTAACCATCTAGCTGATGGTTTGAGGTTTTGCTGAAAAATTGTGAGGTAGTCCTTCGTTATTCCATCGACTGTGCAGTGCATCAGTTCTACTTGCAGCAAGACAGTCCGCAAGCATGAATATACCACCATGTTTAACAGTCAGTACAGTGTTCTTTGGGTTGAATGACTCACTTTTACTCCACCAAAAATACCTCATGTTATTGTGGCCAAACAACTCAATATTTTTCTCATCTGACCACAAAACTTTTCTCCACTAGCTTTTGTCTTTGTCCGCGTGATCAGCTGCAGTCTTTAGTTGAGCTTGAAGGTGTCAATTTTGGAGCAAGTGTTTTCTTTCTTGGACGGCAGCCTGTTAAATCCATGGTGGCCTAAAACTCACTTGACTGTAGACAGTTACACTGGTGTTCCAGCAGCTTCCATTTCATGGCAGGCCTGTGCCTTGGTGGTTCCTGGTTTGTTGCTGATCACCCAAGCCCATTTCCTCTCAGCTTGACAGTTTAAGTCTTCTTCCAGACCGTGGAAAAGTGGCAACATCTCCCAATAACTTGTACTTACGTACAATTGTTAGAACTGATGATCTTGGAATCAGCAGCTAGAAAAGGCTCCAAGAGACATTCCTGACTTATGTAAATCTACAGCCTTCTTTCTCAAAGCTGCACTGAGCTCTTTGGACTTTCTTATTGTACTGTGTGTTGGTCAGTCCAGTGAGTGCTGTCAAACAAACCCTTTTTTATGTTGGCAGAGAGAAACTACCAGCTGCAGTCAATCATGTTCATTAACAGGAAGTTAAGAAGCCTCGACAAGTTAAAAGACGTCTTGGAACTTTCAGGACCACTAAAATAACCTAAAGTGTTTTTTTTTTTTATATGTCTGATCCCGTATGTGTCATTTTGACCCTGTATTGATTTAAAAAAAAACCAAAATAAATGAGAAATTGTACACCAAATTATTGTCTTTTTCTAATAAAGATGCATGTTGTGTAATCGTTCTGCCCCCGAAAAAGAACAGTTCAAAGAAATCATTGAAAGCCTGTTATTGCCATGAAATTCATGTCCATGAGCGTATGTAAATGTCTGAGTAAAATGGTATTTAAAGGTGCTTAGATCTTTGAAAATAGTAAAGAAGTTTGATTTGCTAACTTATTGTTTATATATACATATATTACAACACTGCAGTACTGTGTGTGTCTTTGGGCTTGTAGAGTTTAATTTCTTGAATATTCTACAATATTTACATTAAGTTACACTATATTATTATTTACAATACAGTGAATTTCCCTTGACTGGCTTTTATTTAGCTTTTTCCATTCTCGGGCACTTTGTGTATTGTTGATGGAAGAAGCATTTAGATTCACATCTATCAGCAAACCAAAAAAAACACACCATTGTTAGTGATTTTCATGAAAATGAATGAAATCTTGTAACTTTTACATCAATATCTAACTAGCGTCAGGCTAGCAACGCTACAATGAATTATTTGAAAGCAACAGTAATGGTCTCAGCACTCCAGTTTATGAAAATCAATGTCTGACTTCAGAGAACTGTTGTTTGTCCATGCTTTCTAGCTCACAAAAACTTTAAAATCATTGCCCACGTGAAGCCACGCGCAATCATTTGCAGCAGACGAACACACTTTGCCTCCCATTTCTGTGCAACTTTAGAAGTGCTACTAATTTTGTTCATACGGCGCTTGGAAAAGTAGTCAGCCCCTCGGGATTTCACACGTTTTATTGATTTATGACAACAAAACCCCAAAAGTTCTTTATTTAAAAAAAAAAGAAGCAAAAGTTAAAACAAATCGCCGCAACATGATCTAAATGTAATTTACAAACTCAAAAAAGGCAAATAAAAAGCTGTTTTGCACAATATGGCCACTTCAGTTTTTGTTTGAAGCGTAGACATTACGTATGCGGAGCATTTATTCTCCAGCAATAGTTCGGTGATGTTAACATTTTGTCGTATGAAATGCTGACTGTGTGTGTGTGTGTGTGTGTGTGTATTGGCTGCGGTATTGTAACAGTCGTTCTTGTGTCTGCAGCCGTTACCTGAGCGGAGCATCTGTGCAGAGAGAACCGGGTATTGTTGATTATTAAAACGTTTATTGTGGTTTTTGCAGGGACGGCATGATTAAGCTTTGTAGTTCTATTTTCTTCTGAGTGTAGCCATTCTTGGTCATGTGACCGCTTGGAGCTTTCACATGTCAAAGCCAACGCACAGGACCAACAGATTTTGTATTGTAATTAATGTTGCATTTGTTTGTTTTTTCTGTCACTGTAAGTGCACGACACTTACAGTGACAGAATAATGCAGGTGCACCGACGTGCTTCCATTCACTTCATGTGGGCTTCAAGTGCAGTCCGTCAAACGGGGTGTCCTGCGCGGTTAGAGTGATTGTTGTGAATTTAAAGCGTCAAAGGCTCCATCCCCGTAACTGCCAGGTGAGCTGTCGAAGTGCCCTCAGGCAGGGCAGCGAACCGCCCACCAGCTCACTTACAGCAAGTCACTCAGGGTAAGAGTGCCTGTCAAGGGTCTCGTGAGTGATTATATTGTATATTTGTTGTCAGATTTTACACATTGTTTGACGCTGCACATTGATATGACTGTTTTTTTTCTGTCTCAGCTGAGTTTATCTCCTTTACTATTTACAGTGCAGCATTATCAAAAACAATACTGACCTTGTGTACAGTGTGTGTGTGTGTGTGTGTGTGTGTGTGTGTGTGTGTAAACTGCAAAATGAAAGTTGATCGCCTGTTCAAGGTGTGTTTGTATATTCAGCGGGTTATACTGTGCAAAATCTGATTTTTTTTATTTTTATATATATACCCTTTACAGTTAAATATGGTTGTGTTTTTATGTTAAACATCCTCATTGAGGGTAAATGAAGAAACTAACCTGCTATAAGTAAATTTACTGCTGAAAAAGTTTGATTTAGATTCCTGTCACATTATGTCACAGAAGTCCATATCTGGACTCCTGCTTGCTCCGTGAGCTGGTCTATGTTTGATGCGACACACCCGCACATTCTGACAGGGAGAAGGAGAGGAACGCTGTCTTTTTTTTAAAAACACCCGGTGACCTACAGAGCAGGTTGCTCGGTGAGATAGTGTTTGGCCTGCCAGTAGGTCGAGCTGGGTTTGACTCCTGGTCACGCTGCCTGTCGGTGTCCTTAGACGCGACACCTCATCTGCATTGTCCCAGTCCACCCAGCTGTAAATGGCTGCCGGCCTTGCCTGGGGAAGTAACCTGCGATGGACTGCTGTCCTGTCCAGGGGGAGTCGCAGACTCTCATCTACTTCACGCTACGGCACCTGGGGATAAACACCGGCACCAATGGGCCTCAGGGCCTGTAGAGGACTTGAGACCTCCATTAGCTTGCTGAAAATGGGTGCAGTACATGTATGACCACTGTAAATACAGGCAGAACTGGAGGGGCACTCAGTGGAGTGCATTCCTCTGCCAAGGTGCAACGAGGACTTTCAAACAATCAGTTTCACCCCAAATGACCCACCTTTCCAATGGAGCAGCAAGCTTCCGCACTGCTTTTGATAAAGTGCGTGTCTCTTTATCTCCACCGTTTTGTTCCTTCCTAAGAGTAAACAAAGTAGGATCCAGATAAGCTTTGAATTTTTCTTTCCTGGCCCATGCCCCCCATCTCCAGCAACTTTTATGAAAATTTTCTTCTTTAATCCTACTAAAAATTAAACTAAGAATAAAAAAATACATATAGAATCTTTTGGAAAGTGTTTATGTGAAACTATAATATATATATATATAATTATGTTAAACTATAAGGTCACCTGGAGAGCACCGATCTCCAAGGCCAATAGTCCACTCTTCCGTCATAGGCAGTTCTAGCACTTTGTTACCGTGCAAAGACTGAATTAAGATTACCCACCTATGTATTTTGTTCTACTGCATCTGAACGTTTATCAGGATCCGTAACAAATCCTACATATTCATAGATGTTGTCATTATAAATATGCCTGGTTTCCCCCCATAAAGATCCATGTAATATTTCCTGAGTAATTAACAAATATGCCTGATCCCACAATGATAAAGAAGGGGGACAAAAATTCCTTAATCTGCCCCCTTAATCCGGATTCACTCCAAAATTTAATGAGTTGTTCTTTGGCTAATGTCCCACACCTCCACCAAGTCTCATGGGCACGAGCCTGGTAGTTTTTGCGTAATCGTGCTGAAAGACAAGCAAACTGTAACAAAAACCTCCTTAGTGGAGCTGAAGATATGCTTGACAAGTAGCATCATGAGCAACGTGTACGTCACGTCTGACCACAGAAACACGGAGTGTGAAGTCAGGTTGTGGAGAAATGCCTGTGAAAGTCCATATTTTCATGTTGATGCTTGTTTCAGTCCTTAACGAGTTTAATCACCAATGTGCACGATAAGAATGTTAACCTTGGTGACTTGGAGCGTGTAGCATAAATCATCACAGAATGTACGGGCAGAAACAGACACGGTGTACACAGTCGGATGCAAAAATAGGTACACACACACACCAGTCCCATCGCACAGTAAAACATGCATCGCTCGTGTTTGCAGCGCATCAATAGATTACGAGTCGTAATGGAGAGTATTTTTTTTCCACGGGGGTGTTTGACAGACAGCAGAGGAGGAGAATTTGATTCTTTGCAGATCTAAGTGGGAGTTTACAATCGCTGCTGTCACGCCGATCTGATTCCCCGTCGATAACGGCGGCGCGTTTTGTTGCGATTGCTCGCGCCAAACCCCACCATTCGGCCTTCGGGGCTTCAAGCCCGGAAAAGTAAAGTGCGAGCCCCGGCGTCAGGTGCTACGAGCCCCAAGCTAGGCCCGTAGCCAGGCCCGGCGAGCCAGACCTGGCAGCCTGGAGGCTGCGACGTGTGAAACGCCGCACACAAAGGAGCTCGCCCCATCTGCATGCACCCTACATAGGCAGGCTTTTGTTGCAGCCGACAGGCACATGACTGCTAGCATCTTAACCCCTGAGAGCCAGCGTCTCTCTCCCCCACTCGCTGGAGGAGACTCGACCGTAAATCAGCGGTTTCACCAAAAAAAACCCCAAAAAAACTATCATTCATAAAATCAAACAGGTTCTGGCGCTTCAGCTCTTAGTTCATCAAACATTTTTGCTCAACAAAAAACAGTATTTAAAAGCATGCTGTAGATTTAGCCGAATGTTAAAGCCTGTGCATTAACAGTGACAGAAATGGCTGCATCTTCTTTTCCCCGTTGGACCAACTTTGCTTATTTTTTTTTTTGCATAAAGTCGTACAGACATTTTAGACATGAGCCTGACGTCCCACTGGGAGAACCGTCTGTAAAATCCAATTAAAGATAAATCACCGCCATCAAGGCTCAACGGCTGCGGCGGTTAGGAGATGCTCTGACCTATTAACTGTCTTCGTGTTTCAATTTTCGGCGTGCTACGTGGATGTCCTTGAGTTGACCATCAAGTCTCACACGTGCATTCTTTCTCCTTCTGGGAATGTTTTTCTTATTAAAGCACCAATTTAAAAAAAAAAATCACACAATGTCATTTAAACTGAGGAACTTTGCTGGTCATTACTTCTGAATTTCCTCCTCAGAGAAAACGAGTGGATGCTTTCAAAGACGATCCCGGTGTCTTGTGTTGTTCTGTGTAACCCGGGCGACTCCAGACTTGCGTGTGCATGTGTGAATCAGGGGACCGTGTTCGCAGACTCGTAACAAATCAAACAAACGATTCTATTTGGAGCGTCAACTCTTAGTCATCAGAATCGGAGACGGGCGCCTAAAACGAAATATGCTGCCGCTCAGTCGGAAAAGCGAGGGCGAGGATGGGAGCCGAGAGGGATCACAGGAAGGACGGGGAAGTTGTGCTGCATTTTAAAAGAAAAAAAAAGGGGAGTTAAATTTTAAACGCGCCGCATGCCCCCCCCAAACCGCGCCCCCTTTTCCTCGTATGAAATGGGGCTTTGGTGCCCAGCTGGGGGCTGGAGCACGATAGGCTCCTATCTGGGTCGAGCTGGGTCACACAGGCCCATCCAGGCTGCAGCGGCTCTGTGACGTGGCGTTCCACCAGAACCATCAGCAGGTCCAAACCCTTTAAGAGGTCCATCCCTTCCCAGAGAAAGTCACAGAGCTGCGTGCAAGCCGATGTGTGATAAGAGCCGACAAATCATCATTTAATAACCGGCGGACGCTTAAATTTGAGTAGTAAGTAGCAATGAATAAAAAAAAAAAGGTGCTTTTATAATGTTACAAATGTCATTTAATAATATGAGTTGAATTTTTTTTAAATTCTTGTCTGCAGTGTCGGTTTTGCATTATTAATGATTGTCGGTTTTACCAGAATGTGCAGTAATGATAAAATATTTCTGCTTTGAGCATTTTGACTTTAGATGTAGAATATTTTAATTCCTGCAAATGGAAAAAATAGATAAATAAGGTTTGCTGTAAATTAAATTTCATGAATTACATAAGAGAAGCTCCTTTTGACAAGGATCACACATAATAATTTGTTCTCTGGATAAAAATCAGTGAAATTCAATTTTGTTTTTTTTTTAATGTCCCTGAGATGAACATTGTGTTCTGTTTGGTGAATTAGAAACCAAACTTTTC
>OMMV01173190.1:2537-17368 GCA_900302635.1 Chatrabus melanurus | reverse complement strand
ATCTTTCATCTCTATATTTGATTTGAACTTAAAATGTAATGAAATTTTATTTAAGGATTTTTGAAAAAAAATAGTTTTCATGTCCATATGCATTTACTTTAAATGGCCTTTAACTGATCCTTACAATATAGGAAATAATCTGATCATGCTGTCATTAGGCTGTAAGGCTAAGATATATATTTTTATGTGTCTGACCAGAAGCTCACTACTTTATCTCTGCAGACTAATTAGCTTCCCTGAGTCGACTCGATCACAGGGTCACAAACCATTTTCTACCAAAGGAACGGAAGGCAGAATTTATATATAAATAAAATGACAAATTTTATGATGTAGGCGTAAAATGAGCTTCCCCTGTTTGAAAGATCTGCAGCCGCCACTGGCTGCCACGTTGTTTTCAGTGTCGATGAGTAATCCTATTAAATAATCGTGATTTCAGTTTTGCCCAAAATAATTTTGATCAGAATTTTTTGCCATAATTGAGCAGGTCTAGTCTGGACTAGAGACCATTAAATGTCTGAGCAAGGAAATTTTCAGCAACTTTTAGATCGGGCAGTTTGGCAAAGGTATGCATTCTAAATGTCCTTCTAGTTTGACTAGTTTTCAAATGAAAGTACTCATTGTTGCAAGAAAAATGTTATATTTTCTAGTTGGAGAAACTAATTTTGTCATTTAGAAAATGTGTTGTGTGTCAAATCATTTGTTAATCCCACATTAAATGAGGCTATTGTGACTGTCCACGTGTCCAACTCAAGCCTTTCTGTCAAATTTCCTGTGTGTCTAGGCCCAGGCTCCCATGTTTAAGGAGTACATTGCACAGGTTCTAAAGAATGCCAAGGCAATGGCAGCAGCGCTTCTCAGCAAAGGCTATACACTGGTATCAGGTAATCTGACTTGGGGTTTTTTTGTTTTTTTTTTGGCATGCGTTTTAAAATTCCCGGAGAGACACTGCCTCAGCAAATGGCAGAGAGAAACATTTAAAACACAAGTCAATAAAGAGAAATGTCCTGTCACAAAATGCAAATTGCACAGCAAAAAAAACCTGCATTTAAATTCATGATGTGCAAATAGGCTTGTGTCAATGTAGTCTGCCTGTCAGTCAAGAAAATAAAACCAGATGAAAGTGGTAGCTTTCTGGTTGTGAGCAAATGCTTGAATTTCCTGAGTCTTGTTCTGCATTTAATATGCTGGACTCAGCCCTTTTTTGATATATGGCCTTCAGTTGTTGGAGTAAAAATTCAGACTTGACCTGTGCGCATATATACCAGTTTCAGTCACTTTGCTGATGTTTGTGTAAAAGAATTTAAAAAAGGTCTTGTGTGCCATTACAATGCATAAGAAACATATTATGTTTCTCAAAATTGAATTACTTGGTTTAATTAATGAATAAAATACGTTACAGATTACTTTGTGAGACCCTTAAGTTTTTAGTTGATACGACATACACTGCAAAAACACAAAATCTTACCAAGTGTATTTGTCTAATTTGTAGTCAAAATGTCTAATTATACTTAAAATAAGACACAATCACTTAACAAGTAAAATTTCAGTCGGATATGAGGACTTGTTTTTAGATAATGCATCTTCACAATCTTAAGTAAAAGTGTCTTGGAAACATCTTGTTGAAGTTGGCGCTTGAAATTAGCTGAGAAAACTCATTTTGTGCTTTATTTTACTAGTATTAAGAAGCGTTGCATCTTTTACAAATAATACAGCATCGTAAAAATCTTATGGTGAGGCAGAGTATTAGTTGCGTCTGTCCAAAAATGTGCCAAGAAGAGGAAAAAAAATGTCGCATCGGTCTATAAGCCGCATTTATTTTTTTAGTCGTGGTGCTACTGCTTCATGGAACAAGAAGCAAAATGAGTTTAATCGGCGCATAATTTATAATGCAAACACTGTTAGTGAGCAGAAGCTAAGAGCTAATTAATCTTATTGTACGAGTAGTATGAAGGTTATCCCCTATCTTTATTCAAGAGCATGGTCTTTCAGTTTGAGAGCATGATTTAAGTTCCCTCGTTCTGTCAGACCCAGCATGTCCTCCTCATTCAGCTCTGCTTCTTGTTTTACGGCAGTTGGCATCCAGCTTAATGGTGCATTACCGCAACTTTCTGCTCCAGAGTGCAGATCAGATCATTCAACGCTGTATACAGGAGCAGCTTGTCATGCATGTCGGCGATGACCTCTTGTGGCCGTAGATGATAATGCAGTGTTCGTTTGACATACAAGTCACTTCGAAATATAAGTCGCAGCACCAGTCAAACAAGTTCAAAAAAAAAAAAAAAGTGACTTATAGTCTGACAAATGCACTTGTAAGGTTTTTAGTTTTTGAAGTGTAGCTTCTCATAAAGTCACCGGAGTACTCTGCATCAGAAGGTCCTTCTGTACAAAAAATGTTTTTCCTTAAAATGTCAAATATTTCAGGCGGGACAGACAACCACCTGGTCCTGGTGGACCTGCGGCCTAAGGGCATTGATGGTGCGCGAGCTGAGAGGGTGCTCGAGCTTGCGTCAATCACTGCCAATAAGAACACCTGCCCTGGGGACAAGAGCGCCCTGACTCCTGGTGGCCTCAGGCTGGGTATGGAACAGCATCACCTTACACCACCTTGATCTCGACTCGTAGACTAATATCCTTCATGCCTACCGTGATTCTTTAAGGGAATTATCATCAACCACATGAAGGAGAAAGGAAAATGGTATTTACGTTCAACACTCAAACATCTGTAAATCATATCCTGCCCTGGGGCATTTGTGAGCTTTTTGGCATTTACCAACAGGTTGAAGTATATATAATTTATATAGCATATATGTATAAAATGCCACTTAGTATAGTGTGATTTTTACATAAAATATCAATGTAGTTTTTCATATGTAAATAAGTCTGCCACCAATTAAGCCATAAGCGCTGAGCGGATCATGATTAATTAAGTATGTTTGGGTTTTAAATCATCTTCCAGGAAGTTTAAGAGCTACAAAACTTTACTGCCACAGTTTTAGCATCACCTTAAGGCAAAATTTTACACATACAGTACAGTACTCTGCACTTCTTACTGTCTCATTTATTTTCTAGAAATATGTAGTCCTCTGATTTAGTGTCCCGTTGACCTTTAGTCAGACACATAAGCGACCGTGAACCCATCTGTTATTTCAGTCACATCCGTGGTTCTGCATATTTCTCCAAAGATGAAATATTTGTTTAAAAAAATGTTGGAAACCTGCAGATTTTTTCCCTGTAAATCCTTTAAAATGATTACTGTGTTTCACAGTGGTTGTTTTATGTTCCCTTTCCCAGGTGTGCCTGCCCTGACCTCGAGACAGCTCAAGGAAGCTGATTTTGTGCAAGTTGTCGAATTCATGGACGAGGGCTTCAAGATCGCCTTGGACGTCAAGAAGAAGACAGGTAGCCCTACTGTGGAGAGGAACAAGGACTGTACATCTGTTAAATTCATTCATTCAGTTTCTGCCGCTGGTCCGGGTCATTGGGGCAGCAGACCAAGCAGCTCAGTCCACACTTTCCTATCCTCAGCCAAGTCCTCTAACTATTCCTGGGGGATCCCGAGGCGTTCTCAAGCCAGCTGGGAGATATAATCCCTCCAGTGTGTCCTGGCTCTTCCCCGGGGCCTCCTCCCAGTTGGACGTGCCTAGATGACCTCACTAGGGAGACGACCAACAGGACATCCTTACCAGATGCCTGAACCACCTCAGCTGGCTCCTTTTTATGCGAAGGAGCAGCGGCTCTACTCCGAATCCCTCCTGGATATTCGAGCTTCTCACCCTGTCTCTGAGTGTAAGCCCAGATACCCGACGAAGGAACCTCGTTTCAGCCGCTTGTATCTGCGACCTTGTTCTTTCGGTCATTACCCAAAGTTCATGACCATAGGTGAGGATAGGAGCGTAAATTGAGAGCCTCACCTTCTGACTCAGCTCTTTCTTCACCACGATGATCCAGTACAGCGTCCACAGGACCTCAGACACAGCCCCAATCTGTCTGTCGATCTCGCGCTACATTTTACCCTGAGATACTTGAACTCCTTGGCAATATTGCTGGGGCAATAACTCTCCCCTGACCCAGAGCGTTCAATCCACCCTTTTCCAACAGAGGACCATGGTCTCAGATTTGGAGGTGCTGATCCTCTTCCCAGTCGCTTCACACTCTGCCTCAAACCTGCCCAGTGCACATCGGAGGTCGCTGTCTGATGAAGCCACATCATCCGCAAAAAGCAGAGATGTAATTCTGAGGTCACCAAACTGGACACCCTCCAATCCCTAACCGCACCTTGAAATCCTGTCTGTGAAAATCAAAAACAGGATTGGTGACAAGGGGTAGCCCTGGCGGAGTCCAACACCTACCGGGAACAGGTCTGATGCGGTGCCCAGAATGCGGACACAGCTCCTGCTTTGGTTGTATAGAGAGCGGATCGCGCGTTGCAGCGGTCCCGGTATTCCATACTTCCACAGGACACCTTGGGGGGACCCTGTCGTACGCCTTTTCCAAGTCCGCAAAACACATGTAGACTGTTTGGGCATACTCCCAAGTCCCCTGTAATATCCGTGCGAGTGTAAAGAGCTGGTCCACGACCAGGACGGAACCTGCATTGCTCCTCCTGAATCTGAGGTTCGACTATTGGTGAAAGTCTCCTCTCCAGTACCCTGGCATAGGTTTTCCCAGTGAGGCTGAGAAGTGTGATTCCTCTATAATTGGAACACACTCTCCGGTCCCCAGTTACATATATTTTAATTCACTGTGCTGTTTGAAATGATCTCTGTTGTCAGTAAAAAAACATTATTGCCATATTAAAGTAATGGATGTTGAATCATATTAGGAAACAAAAATCCCAGTGATGATAGAACAAAGAAAGTTAGAATTGGAAGGCTGACCTTATCACTTTTTCCTCTTACTTTCTTCCTATACTGCAGGAAAACTCCAGGACTTCAAGAACTTCCTCCTACAAGACACTGAGACTGTGGCTCGCATTGCCGATCTGCGTCAGCGTGTTGAAGCATTTGCCAGGCCTTTTCCTATGCCAGGCTTCCACGACCATTAGGACAGCTGATATTTATTCAGGGGGACAAAAGAGCTGGATGTCATAAAGGCGGCAGTAGAAATGCCGTGTTGGTGATATGGTGGTTCGTGCCCCTGATGTGCGATGACTCCTATTTAGTCCAATCAAATCTGGTGCACAACTTTTTACGATTTTTGCAGTCATCCAAGAGTAAGTTCTTTTAAAGCGGCGTGACTGAATTTTCGACGACATCTGGCAGGAACGTTTCAGACTGTAACCCATCCTGTACCCTGGAATTCTGTTCTCGAAAAGGACAAAGGTCGGGTCACTCCGGAAAATTCCATGTGTTTACATTAGACGCACTCCAGAGTGCCTTTCGCTTTTCAGTGGAGCCAGCGAGGTTTGTGCAGCTAACAACATGGACTCGGACATTAGTCCTCCATCACACTTCATCGTATTGTTTATAACGGACATTATCATTCAGCTTTGCAGATCGCAAAAACGGGCTAACTTGCTAGCCCTGGCGTTTCGTAGTCTGCGAAAGTTTAGAATCAACGTAACGGTACAATATTGTAACTTCAGTTCCCTCATCTATATTTATGATTTCGATAAGCACTCCAGTCTACAGTGTGTTGTATCTCCATTTGGTATCTTCATTTTCGTAAATTCGCGAGTGCCTGCTTGGAATGGGAGGGGTAAGGTTTGGTTATTGGCCTGGTTACAGTTTGAAACCTAAACACAAGATGTCGAAAATTCCATCAGACTGCTTTAAGAACATGGCCACTGTATTGAGATATATATATATATATTAGTGGTGTATTTTTGTAGATCTGCAGGATGCTTCTAATGTTTTTATATTTCAATTTGTTTTTTGTGATCCGTTATCATTGCATCAACTCCTCGATGTCTGAGTGGTTTAAGTCGGTGTAAGGTGTCAAATCACACAGCCAGTCCAAAAACATGACTTGTGGACTCGGATTTCAGTGGGAAGTTGCTGACTGTGTGTGTGTGTGCGTGGAGAAGTGGTTATAATGAGATACACTCAAGAGTCTTAATGATCTTAACTAATGTGGATAATTCTGTTCACAAGCACACACGAGCACGTGTAGCCTCATACTGTCGTCGGTTTGATCGGCTGTAGGCTTTTGAGTGAAATTGCTTGATCATGTCAAAATGAATTTATACACTAAACCCAAAATGTTTTATCTGATTATCATGTTTAGAGCGAGGCCTTTACACAGTCGTGGTTTGGCCACCCTATTGCTGAGCGGTCAGTATTTTTTTTTTAAATTTATTTTTTAATATGCAGGAAGGGGATGAAGTGAGGTGTAATTCTAGTGTGCTTCTGCAGCAACAGTGCACACCGTGTTCTCAAAAATCTCTGGAGGTGAATCCACACCTCTGAAAATAAGCTTCGTAACATTAATATTAAATCCAGACTATTTCCATTGTATAAGTTTAATATATCACGCAGGTGATGTTCTACCTGCTTGGCATCTCTGCCTGCCGCACCTCTGCCAGTGGTCAGCTGCAGGGTCAGCTGGATCCACCGTTCACTGCGATTTCACCCTCTACCCAGTACATCTGTGGGGGCTAGTGGCTGGATGGGGATATCTCCCCACCACCCCCTGCATCTGTCCAGGGTATTGGACCCCAGAACATATCCCTCCTCCACAGCCACACCCAGTAGCTAGGTCCTCTGCCAGTTCTTTGATGACCTTACCAGGCTTGCTCCAGTCGGTTGGATTGCTGATTTTTCCCACGAAGCCTTTGCATGCTGCATGCAGTGCGTCACATCATTACACTCCTATTAATACAGTGCTACCAAAAAGTTTGTTACTCTTGAGCTTTTACATGTCTGGTTTTTGTAATGACATCAAACTAAAAAAAATAATTCAGGCTTCTTTATATTAAAATTTCTAAAATGATGGCCTTTAAAATCACAGTGAAACTGGCTACAATGCGACAAATGAAATAAAAATATAAAAGCCAAAACAAGCTTGTGCATAAGTATACACACCCGTAAGTATAACAACTAAATCATCACTTTCACAGCCAGTTTTCTTGAGACAAGTCGTGATGGATACATGAACATTTTCAAGTCAATAACTATGTTTTGGGGCGGCACAGTGGCTTAGTGGTTAGCACTGTTGCCTCACAGCTAGAAGGTCCCAGGTTCCCTTCCGACCTGGTCCTTTCTGTGTGGAGTTTGCGTGTTCTCCCCGTGTTTGCGTGGGTTCCCTCCAGGTACTCCGGCTTCCTCTCAATTCCAAAGACATGCAGGTTTAGGTGAACTGGTGACTCTAAATTGACCGTAGGTGTGAGTGGGAGTGTGAATGTGTGTTTGTCTATATGTGGCCCTGCGATAGACTGGCGCCTGTCCACGGTGTACCCCGTCTCTCACCTTACGATCGTTGGGATAGGCTCCAGCCCACCCCGTGACCCTTAATTGGAATAAGTGGGTTTAGAAAATGCATGAATGAATGAATGTTTTTTGGACTTCATTTACATCAATCCTTAAGAAAAGCCAAAAGTATAAGTGTCTGAAGGGGGCAGTTCTCAAAAGCTGAGTGACCGTGCCAGGAGATGAGTGAGGAAAGCCATGTATCCTCTGAGTTGTCGAAAGAAAACTAGCTGTAAGTGATTTAGTTGTATTATACTAAAAGGTATGTGTACTTTAAAAAAAAAAAAAAAAAAAGGTATGTGTACTTATGCACGCCATTGTTTTGGCTTTTATATATTTTTTTCATTTGTTATGTAGAGTTTAAAGCACATCCTTTTAGAAATTTTCATATAAAGAAGCCTAAATTTATATTTATATGCTGAACAAAAGTAAAAATGCAATATTCCGATTTTATCCATAGTATTTATTTGAAACCACAAGCAACTACATATTTGGTATCAGACAAAAGCTGAGCGTCTGTTCATTCTCATCAGAAGTGAAAACGATGAGACCAATGTCCCCATTTGCTGTAATGCCCGTTTGAAGACACCTACCCACGTTACAAAATGTGACAAATTTAATGCATTATTTGGTGGACCAGTCCAGAACGGTTTTCTCACCATGGTACACCATGGCTCTATAGTTCAGTTTCCCTTGCCACAAGTTTGCGGGGATGGGGACTGGACAATTGAGCTGTGGCGTATGACTGTTATCTTTGTTTATGGGGATAACTCGTGGTTGGATGAAGTTGGGTATAATCAGTTGATTGATATCGCTGGAAAGCCACGCATTGGTGCCCGTATGCACATGAAAGCCGTGGGTGACGTTTCCGACGCGACGTTGGCCTCCCAGCATGGCCAACGCACATCATCTCTCAACATCCGTTGTTGGGGGACATGGTTGCAACTGATGATGTAATGGTCTAAAGCAGTGATAATGACTTGCCTACAGTTCAAGAACATTTCAGACCGATTTTGGGATTCGTCAACCTTCTGTGCGATTAGATTCAGGACGCATGAAACGAGTATTGCATCACAAGGGGCAAATCAGTCCATAGACTGATACAACTCTATGTTTGGGTGCTGTGTGCTAAATATAAGTGATATAAATGCCACGCTAAGAAAGTTATGTGCATTTCTGATATTGCATTTTTACTTTTATTCTGTGTGTGTATATATATATATATAATTTGATGTCAAACTTTTTGGCAGCACTGTATGTGCAAAATGTTGGATTTTTTTTCTTTCATCCCTGTAGAGATTTTTTATCATCTGTATTATAGTTTAAACGCGTTTCAAAACAAATAACCAAATGTAATGAATAGAAATAGTCATCTGGATTATTTCTTTCTTTAAGTGTTTACAACGAGGATATAGTCTATATATAACTTAAAGATTGACGCGTTAAACTTAAATCTCACGACTTCGATTTTTTTTTTTCTTTTGTCTATCACCAGTGCATTTTTGTACTGAAAAGTAGCAGCTGCTGTTGCGTCTGTCGCATTTTACACCATGGTGCTCAGTGATGGGGAAAAAGAAGCCGCGTGCTTTGACAGAAATGTTTCCAGTGCATTTTGTTTATCTGGTTCGCAGATCGTATCGGTTATCACTGCATCAGTGAGAAAGCAGGATTTTGGGAAACGGTCCTACATCACAATCAAAAGGATATTTGAGATGATGTGGTACTCTTTGGCTTTGTACAATTCATAGCTTCAGAAGTAAAAGTCAGAGAAAGTTTTCGCATCACAAGCTTTTGACAGCCAGTAGACTAAACTTTGCCAAAATATACCATTAAGTATTTTTGCTGCAGTGTTTATGAAGTTGTCTGTTAGATTGCCTGCTTGTCCGTTGTACAGCAACACAAGTTTGAAGCAACTTTCTGTAACACATTTTGTATTGGCTAAATCCTAATAATAATTAAAAAATAATTCAGTTTGGTTGTCTCATTAGTTTCATATTTTATTGCACACTTTCGGTCACAAACCACTTCATGCGAGTTGCAAAATTATTAATTGGTGTGTGGGAAGATGTAATTTTGTTGAAATGTAATCATGTTTATCAGGGCTGTGCTGTAATGGTGAGTTTTGCGTGGGAGCTTGGATATATTTGTGCATATACTGAAAATGAAATGTAGAATGATGACAAATCTTTAAGGGGATTAACAACCGCAGTGATTAGGAGAAAAGGTACTGGAGGGTTTCATGTGAAAAAAGTCAAGTTTTTAATTGGTAAACACCTGGGATATATATATATATATATTTATTTATTTTTTAAAGTGATGTTTGACCAAATGTTAAACAAGTTATAATTAAATAATAATACTTGTTTTGTAAAAGATTAATTAATTTAGCTGTTTATTTAGTGTTTGACCAGTTCATTAAATGAGGCTAAGCTTTCGACTTTGCAAGAAGACGTAAAGTCCTATACAAGCCCTAAGGCCCATCCTGCCGGTGCGTATCCGTGGATACTGTAGTGTGAAGCTGATGAGTCTACATCACCCCCCCCCTGGATGGAAGACCAGTCCATCACAGGTTACTTCTCCAGCCAAAGTTCAGTACCCATTTACAGCTGGGTGGACTGGGACGTTGCAGATGAAGTGTCTTGGCTGCAGACATACCGTAGATTGTTTGAGCAGGAATTGAACCCTGGGGTTATGTCCTAATACTCATACTATCTTACCATATAGCAGGTAAGAAGCAGTGCATCACAATTCGTAGGGTGTCTGAATACTCTGTAGCAATTAGTAGTAGTCGAACGGTACCCGGATGATCTACTGCCTCCACAGTGTGCTACGCTATGCTATCCCATGATGCAGCTGGAGCCTGGTAACCGAAGAACTTCCTGAAAAAATTCAAAGAAGGTAGTGGACATGCATAAAAATGGTAGTGCCATCCAAGGGGCTGTGGAATTATACAAATATACATACATCAGGAACTGTTTATAAAAATTTTTTTAAAAAGTCTCCCATTGCAAAATAGAAACTTGCAGCATGTGGGCACACACATATGAGTCATCTGTTAACATCTGGGTCAAAGGACCGGTAAGACGTGGCGGCGTCTGCCTGAATTGTGTCCTTACTGCTCACTTTTAATTCTAGTACATACTACAGTAAAGGTTCGGTAGTAGGTTCCTAACAGACGTACTGCAAGGACATACTGACAACTCTGATGCAAGGCTGATCTTTTGTGTCGCAGTGCAACTTTTTTTTCGTACCGCTGATCTACCCAGTCTGTTCATGTATGAAAGTGGTAACTACTCGTCTTGCGTGTGTACACACTTGCCGAAACGTGGTGGATTTTTCACCATTTCTATCGTTCAAAACACTCGTTGCTCAGAGCCTTCAATGTTGATGCACCCACAAAGTAAATTGTACGAAACCTTTTACTTTAGCTGAAGAAATGAGACAAGTTGGTGGAACTGTTTTTTTTTTTTTTCCTACCCAGACAGCAAGCATACGTTGGGCCAACGTCATTTTGGCCAGCGGGCTAACTTTGGCTCAACGGTGGTGCAGCAGCACTTATTACAACTTCTTTCCGACGTAGGGCCATAAAAAAAGTTCACAAAATAAATGTAGAAAAGAACCTTTTATTTCATATATGTATTTACAAATTTTGAGTTCATGGCAACATGCCACTTCAGAATCCCTTGAACTTTTCACTGGTTCAGTGACAGGTTTGCACCTGCATAAATCACATGCATTGTACCAATTCGGGCATGAAACTTTTGCGCAAGTATGAAACTGTTGGTAATTATCAAGATTTGGGTCAATGACAATTAAAGCTTATGAAAAGGTATTTTTTTTTAAGTTTTAAAGTGTTATTTGAACTTGTAAGACCAATGTTTTCAGATAATTGAATGTAGATAGTACGATAGATCAATGGCGGGATGATGAACTTTTTTTTAACCCCTTATCTGTCTAGATCACTCCAGTATGAATCACAGCAGGTTCATACCATAAAGAATATATATAATTTTTAATATTACACCAGTGGATTGCTGCTCCCTTTCCTATTCTCAAAGATAAAGAGGGTGACACAAACCAGCACCACCATAGAACAGCGACAATAATCATGACAACACAACACACCAATAAAGGCAGTTCCTGTGATAAAGACGCCACCAAGGCCAGTGAAGAGAGAGAGAGAAAAGCAACAAGCAGACTACAGATCACGCCCACCCAAGGAGGAAGCCAGGACGATGGCTGCAAACCGAGAAATATGCAGGATTTCATATAAATTGCTGTGTATATATAGGGATGATAAACTTTTCACAATTCTGGCATTAACATTAGGGCTGCCGCTAACCACCATTTCGCCATAGATTAATCTGACTATTTTACTGATTAGTTGAATAAATGATTAATTTCCCTCCAAAAAAGCGGTTTCATCAGCTAGCCTAGTAGGTCTAGCCTCGGCCGTCGCCATTATCAGGCTATTTTACAAAATGCGAAGGTAACTTTTTTCAGTCTTCCCACAGTACCTCTGCAGGAACACGCATAAAGAGAAGAAACTATCAATTCAATTCAATGTATTTATATAGCGCCAAATCACAACATAGTCTCCCCAAGGCGCTTCACAAGGGTAAGGTCTAACCTTACCCACCCCTTGAGCAAGCACAATGGCAACAGTGGTGAGGAAAAACTCCCTGGATGTTTTATGAGTAGAGGAAGAAACCTCAAGCAGACCAGACTCAGAGGGGGGACCATCTGCTATGGCCATACCACCAATGACAACAATGAATAAAACAAAGCACAACAAGAATTTTTAAACATGCACAGAAAGAAGGAGGCCGTGTCCCGATTGCCACAAGGTCCAGCCATCCTCTGTGCACTCGAATCCATGGGATACTGCCAAGACGCCGTTGATGGGTCCAAACACAGATAGTTGGTGACCAACCCGCAGTCCAGATTCTGCCGCTTACTCTGCGACGTCCTCATCAGCACCTTGGGCAAAGGGCAGAGCAGAATGACCAACACACACGAGTAACATAACACGACAGAATAGCGGACAGGAAGCTAACGTGATCGCCGGCAACTTACTCCTACCTTAAACTAACGTTCCCAGAATTTAGATGCTGTGAGACTGTGTCCAGCTCTACTAGTAGCAACTAGTGGACGTTAGAATGATTTTTAATCCACTCAGAAAGGACATAAATCTGAGGCCAGAGTCAAAATATCGTCGCACTTTGTTTCTTCAGTACTGACTGAGTGAATCTGAAACTCATTCAATGGTTTACATTTGAAAACTTTAAGAATTGTGGAAAACATTTGTCTGAAATACTTAAAAACATGCTGATCAAGAACTGAACAGAGTCTGTCTTCTTAAGGTTCAAACAAAGCATGTCTGATTCAGAATGGTTATTAATTATAGAGTTTGGATCATTTATTATCGTTGATAATTAGATTGCTTTAAAGCTGCACTTTGGCTTAAAAACTATTCTAATGTCCGCTCGTTTCCTCTTTATATGCGTCCCTGCAGAGGTGCCGAGGGAAAACGGATTTTTTAAAAAAGTTACCGTCACATTTTGTAAAGTAGCCTGATAAAGGCGACAGCTGATGCCGGCTGTTGAAGCCATTGGATTTAATATTATTAAACGTGAACAGACAGTACTTGCGTTTGTTTTTACTTTTTCTGGTGGTCCATCATCCAGAACTGTACCTGTATGTTTCCTCTTCGGGTGTGACTGCTTTTAATCCCATACTTTTGAAGCCGTCGGTCTTTGGGAACTTTTAACAACCTTGTTAGCAGTGGTGCCCGACTCCGCTGCCGCCATGATTATTTTAAAAACTGGAGCTGAGACAACCAATGACTGCTACCAAAAACGACTCACGTCACATCACCTACTTGGCACGCAATCACGAAGCAACATCGTGGCATTTACCAATAACTTAATCGAATTTAGGTGTACTGGAAATCAAAAAGGTAAATTTGTAGTAAATCATGACGTGTCAACTAAAAATATTGACGTCGACACATTTTCAGCGTCGACATAATCAATTATAGTCACGGCAGCCCTGGTTAAAATTCACCTGGGGGCAGAAATACAACATACATCTGTGAGAGAGAATAGAATTGTTGAATCTAAATGTATCAAATCAACATTAATTGGGCTTGTACAGCAGATGAGATTAGTCACGCTGTAATCACGCTCAGCTTCACGGAAGTCTGAATGTTTGAACTGCGCATTGGCGGCAGTTGATATCGACCGGTACGCACTAGCTGCCACTCAAAGCGACCACGCCCCTAATTATTCATAACTTTATGGCTTAAAATGTCTTCAACTGATGAGTTACAAAAATTAAAATTTTTAAAATCCCCCCCCTTACAGGGGGAAACTAACTATAGAGACCAAAACTGTTGTTTGTTTGTTATTTATCAGTCTGTAAATGTTTATTTGTGCTCTAAAGTTGGGAATTTTAACACAGGGGGTCTGGGAAGCGGCTCACTTTTGGAGCCAGCCTCAAGCAGCCATTCAAGGAACTGCAAGATTCACCACCTCCATGTTTGCTTGATTTAACAGGACCAGAGGTTGTGGCTTGGATCAAACTCGATCAAAAATACCATTATTGAGGCATTTCTTTGAAATACAAATGGTCAGCCGCGCACAGATTTAAATAACTTTCAAGCCGATGGCCTGCTGTCTGGGTGACGCTCTTTTTTTCCTTCCTTTTTTGCCTTCCAGACTAAAAGACAACGGAGTGAAGTACATGGTCACATGACTGATTTTCCTAGCTGTAACAAAACCAAACGCACCCTTTTCAACAAGGCGGGGTATTTAAACCCTCAGCGCCCTGCCCTCTGGTTTACTCTGTTAGCTACTTGCTGTAAGTTCGTTCAACGTCCTGGAATCAAACTATTAATGATACTTTTTGTGTAGCTTATAATTAAGTTCCAACTGACTCATCGCATTTCAAGTGTTCAAAGAATAACTACACTTCCCGTCTGCTGCCATTATTTAGCTCTTCTTCTGTTCTTCATGATATCTGATATCCCTGAGTCCAGTTTTCCTGTCCTGGACCACATCACGTCCTCGGAAAACAGAAAATTCCGAGTTCCTTGCTTTACTTTAAGTTGCTACTAATCTGTGCCGAGGCTTTGTTTAGTCTGTGGGTTTAGCATGCTAGTGCTAATGGTGTTGCAGTTATCTTTGCCGACCTGCTTTAGTCATGTCATGACTTGTTTGTAAAAAATAACAAAACTGTTTTCACAAAACCTGGGAAGGCTTCATGTGGAATCGAGACCCTTACACAGACCCAAGACCAGGAAGTACAAAATTTTAGATGTGCACGATAATGTCTTCTGGTTCAGGTTTGTGTTCTGCATAGTTTGAAAAGACAGTGGTACTAGTTAACTAGTAAGGTCAAAGAGTCTTTTTTTTTTTTTTTTTT
>OMMV01173186.1:0-13940 GCA_900302635.1 Chatrabus melanurus | reverse complement strand
TGTGTGTGTGTGTGTGTGTGTGTGTGTGTGTGTGTGTGTGTGTGTGTGTGTGCATGCACCTGTGCACCCCTGTATGTGTGTTTCGTAATACGTTTTGTAATATCGCACAATGCGCGTTATGATGTGATATGGCAGAAGTTTCGCAGAAGTTTTAAACATGCTCGAACTGCTGTGTTTGCAGTCTCATCTCAACAAGACGCACATTCGGAACGCAGGTGCGCCGCACATGATGCAATACGACACGCCTTTCTGTACAATGCTGCCATAATGCGCATTCGTATTGCATTATCTTGTAGTGTACAGCCAGCTTTGGTGAAAATACAGATTTCACACACACACATTTCACCACTTTATATTCATGTAAATGTTACATCTCTGTCCGGCACAATACTGTAGATGTTCTACTTTCTTCTCTGTGCTTCAGCTGTTTCCCAGCTGGATGAGTTATGCACTTTTTTTTTTCTTGAATACATGCAGCTTGTAACAAACTGAAAACAGATAAATCACATCTGAAAAGCCACAAGTGAGAAGGCGACAAACAGCAAAAGCCTCGGCTGTAACTCTGCTAGCAGTTAGTGCTATCACTTTTGTGCAGGGAGTCGGAGGACCGTGTAATATTCATTCACGGAGATGTGACTTGTCGAATGAGGCGGGCGGGCCAAACACACAACCCGCATCAGGCGTGTATCACATCTCGGACCACATGGTGCATGAATGTGACCAAAATTTGAGTTTAAAGCTACAGTGTGTAGGATTTAGTCTCATCTAGTGGTGAGGTTGCAGATTACATTAGATCACATTTTCACTTCTTTGGCGATGAGGATTTATGTTTCCCTGCCTTCTCTTCTGATAAGCAATATGTATGATCCTCCATTTAAAAAGAAAAAAAAGAGGGTTCTCACACTTGTTAGCCGGCACTAGCAGCCAGTAGACAGTGTTGGCGAGGGACCACTGATTCCTCTTGTTTTTTCTTCAGTCTTCCAGCTGTGCTGCAAAATGTGAAAGATGGAGCAAGTATGTCCCTTTTGGGCTACAGTATCAACATGGCGGTGCAGCATGGCAGCCTCCATGAGGGGGCGCACTCCCATGTCGATATGAAGGGCTCATTCTCAGTTCATGAAAACACATCAATTCGTTGTTGCAGGTAATTACACACTAATGAACAGATTGTTATACATGCTATATTCCATTTCTGCTAAGAAACAGCCCTAAATCCTACACACTGTAGCTTTAAAAACTAAGATTTGGCTTCTTTGCACTTTTACAAAACATCAGATTGTCAGCTGGTAAAAAAAAAATAAAAATCAGGCCTCGGACACTTCAGCTTGTAATGTAAATGCAGCCTGATGACAAATGTGTAGCGGGCATGTGTCAGGTGATGAGTAGTGGCACATACTTGCTGTGGGTGCAGAATGACACGACTCTGAAACAACAGGGTTGTTAGTGTGAATAATTGCACAAGTAGAAAAAGATATTTTGCAGAAACTATAAAAAAAAAAAAAAGAGGAATTTGTTGGGAAACACTTTGGGATCATGCACTTCAGTCAATGGATACTGGCACTCTGCTGGTTGATCGTCACTTGTTAACTAGATTGTTTGACTACTACACCAAGTAGCACAAGTATTAAGGACCATTCAAACTTACCTGTACGTCTTGGGGTTGCATCTCAGGTATGGACATCCACACTGTGTGCTCTTGTGAGCACTACACACACACTAACCTGCCTGCTACCATTTCCTTGTAGCATTGCAAGCTAGTATGTTTGCTACTCAGATAATAAGTTGCATGAAGGGAATGGGATTTTTTGGTAGAAGAAGTAGTACGGTCTATACAGGCGCTGAAGCTGTGCTTGTCTCCAGATACCGTAACATGAAACGGATGAGAGTCTATGACTCCCCATGGATGGGACGCCAGTCCATTGCAGGTTACTTCCCCAACCAATGTCGGTACCTATTTAGAGATGGGTGGGCTGGGACGATGCAGATGAAGTGTCTTTTCCGTTGAGCAGAAAGCGAGCTAATATGATAGTTGCCGTCACTTTGGATATTGTTTACTCCTGTTTTCTCAAAGGTCAGTAGCCGCGGGGCATAATGGTGAATTGTAATGGTGTGAAGAACCGTATTTGTTCCATGAGCCGTCGGACCACTCTCCTCAGATCGGCACGCATATGAACTGCGCATTAATTGCAAAGATGATATAATAGTGTGAAATACAGATTTATTGACATGGTATTTATTTTAAAGTAATAACTGTGTAAATCTTGATGCGGAGTTGCAGGGAAATCAAAGCAGTTGTGTGTTCACGTGAACGGAGCATGTTAAAAGCAGACATCCTCTGCCGCACGTCGGGATCCAAGTACAGAAAGAATCACTCCAAAATGTCAGGCATTGAGGGAGATGTGCACCACATTTTCTCTGTGCTGTTCTGAGCTCACTGAGGTGAGTATGGGCGGAGCCAAGCTGGCTGTTAGTCCAATGAGTTCCTGGGGGGGAGAAAAAAATGAACTTTTCCCAACTTTTACGGAGTGGCGCGCCACTCAGAAAGCAAAGCTATATTTGTCTCCCCTTTTTTTGCCAATCCGAAAAATGATCAGATCATAATCCGATCTGAACCGTGAGTTTTGCGATCCGTTCAATTCAGTTTATTTATATAGCGCCAAATCACAACATAAGTCGCCCCAAAACGCTTCACAAGGGTAAGGTCTAACCTTACCCACCCCCTGAGCAAGCACAGTGGCAACAGTGGTGAGGAAAAACTCCCTAGATGGTTGGAGATTATAGGAAGAAACCTCAAGCAGACAAGACTCAGAGGGGTGACCATCTGCTTTGGCCACACTACCAATGACAAAAATTGAATAAGAAAAAGTGTAACAAAGAATTGTCAAACATGCACAGACATCGGTGATGAACCGATGGTGATAGGACATAGGTGATCCGTTGTACCCCCTAGTGATTGGTCATTGAAGCCAAGTTGTGTAGGAGTTCACCAAAGTTAAATCCGATGCCAAGAATTTGTGCACAGTACTTAAACAGATGTATTGCCCGCTGGACGCTGAAATGAATTGAAATTTGTTCTGAAATTTTGCAGCGAATGTCAAAGTATGAGATTTTAACAGCTAATTGAGATCCATTGTGTTAATTGCGGGTACTGTACCACCACCTGCCAGTGATCATATGCACTTGTGTCTTTGATGGATGGAATCCCGTGCATCATCCCAGCTGCACCTCGGTTCAATGAAGTGCTCTTTGTAGTTTTTCTCTCCTGCAGAAAAACATCCTTGGCAGCATCACAAACAGTCGGTATGACTGTCCGTGTGCTGGTTTGGGTTTTCACTATTGCTGACAAGTTAGCTTGCAGGCACACATACGTTCTTCTGCTCAGGAGGGCCGACTGTACTTCAGATGTCGTTTTTATGAAACAAGACACGGCCCCAAGCAGATGGGTGTACACGCACAAATACAAGCTCTACTTGTGCAGCAACTGTGAACAAACGGGCTTCACACAGAAACCATCTGGGCATTAAAGACAGGTGTTCTTGTAGGCTGTGATTTCCTCCGCACTTTATCAAACTACTAGCAAGCTCTGTGTTTGATGTCGTACACCTTTTTGACAAGCATTTTATCGTTTAATCAAGTATTGTAAGGAATCAGTACATCTGCCCGTATCTGCACTCCTGTCTTTATAGCTCCATAGTTCCAGTTTTTTTTTTTGGTCTCTCTGCTCAGAGGACACGTCCCTAGTGCACGTCACAGACTGTGATTCTCAGACAAGGTGATGCATCATCTCCTCAAGGTGCCCCGGGGTGCCAGTCGCTCGCCAGAGGACAGAAGCCGTGGTGTCAGAGCAGATTACACCACGAGGGGCTGTAAGAGTGCAGCACTTGATTCACTTATAGTTGTCAGTATCGGTCATATGTGAGCACTAAAATCTGGCTTGTGTCAAAGGCGCCTGAGCGATCCTTCCTGTGTCTGATTGTGGAATTTAATAGAGGATCCACCGGCCACAAACCCGCCTCTGTAAGCTCCAGGCCACCTCCTCCCCAGATATTCCCGAGATGTTCCAGA
The DNA here is from genome assembly GCA_900302635.1 of Chatrabus melanurus. Taxonomy (NCBI): domain Eukaryota; kingdom Metazoa; phylum Chordata; class Actinopteri; order Batrachoidiformes; family Batrachoididae; genus Chatrabus; species Chatrabus melanurus. The sequence goes on along the minus strand of OMMV01173186.1, from coordinate 9,875 downwards.
TTCAAGCCGCAATTACGATGCTAATTGCAGCTTGAATTGAGGAAAGTATGTTTTTGTGTAATTTTGTCCTCTCCCAATAGAGCTGAACAATTAAATGCTTTCAAATCGAAGCGGCGTTTTGGAAAAGTCAAGTCAAGTCTGAGAACATGCGCTGGTGTTGCCGCATCTGCCTTGGGTCCTGGATGGCAACCACCCAGGCAGACAACCAGTCCGTCCCCACCTCTCAAAAGGAACCATCTGTCTGCCGTATCCAGGTGAAACGTGGGCGTCCACTTGCCCTTCGCCAGCTGCTGGGGTCCTCAACACTTAGGTACCTGCATGCTGGATCATGCCCAGAGCAACACGCCACATGGTCAGAATGTTGTAGCCGATGATCCCAATGCACAATCTGAGTCTCCCTAAGTAACCATTCGTTTGACTCAAAGTCATTCCAGCAGTGGCCAAGTATCCTCCGACAAGACCTAGCACCAAAGACATCCAGTCGTCGCCTTGGGTCACTGGGTAGCATCCCAAGTCCCACAACCATACAGTAAGACAGGAAGTACCAGGACCCTAAAGAATTGGACCTTCCTTCTCCTGCAAAGGTATTGGCATCGCCAAACACCTCTGTCCAGGGACCTCATGACTCCTTGAGGTCTTCCCAGGCATCTCTGCAACTCAAAGGTCAGGTCCACGAAGCCATTGAATGCCTTGACCTAAGTCTTGATCCAGGACAATCGCAAACCCATGAAACACGCCACGTCGTAGCTGATGTTCCCTCATAATTCAAGTGGTACGCCTCATCTCGGTCTCACAAAGTAAGCATTAGTTTGACACAAAAGTCATTTCAATGGTACCCAAAGATCCTCTGGAGAGACCAAGTACCAAAGAAATCCAGTCATTGCCTTAGGTCACTGAGTAGCCTCACAACCACGTAGTAAGACAGGAAGCACCAGAACCCTAAAGATTTGGAGCCAACCTTGTCCCCGGGCCCCAGCAAGACACGTGGCTGCCCTGTCACCAAACACCTCTGTCCAGCCACCTCATGACTCCATAAACTCTTCCCCGTCATCTCTCAGTCTCAAAGACTGAGGACCCAGAAACATCAAAAAGTGCAATATGGAAATCACAACAACTGTCATTAATTATGCTCGTTAACACTGATTTTACAAGATGTTCACACTGTAAAATGAAACCCTTTGTGTTCTTTCTGTGCGCTACTGTGATGTTAGCTGCTCCGTGGAAGGTGATTACTTCTGAAAACGAGCGTCGCACTGTTTCGCTGTGGTGTTTGAAGTGAGAAATGAGGGAATGTGGACTGAAACGACTTTTTTGGGACTTATACAAAGGGCCGGCGGGAGCAGTACCTCTTGTGTTCAGCCCCATTCCCACGTAACACAATTTCGGCCACAACTGTCCATGAATACACCACATCAAAGTTGTTGTGGTGACTCTTGACCACATCCTGTCAACTCAAAAGACGTCTCGAAGAGAACGGCATGACCTTATTACGACGTAGAACCAAGACCAAGACCACATGAGTACGACACCATTAAGACTCTGTCATGGTACAGGATGATGCAGACTTACACTTTTTTTTTTTGTTTTTGTCTCGCGGCAACCCCACCAGCCAGTCTACCCCAGGGAACCCCTGTATAACCCCTACAAGACTACCCCTGTATAGTCTTGCTGCACGACCAAGAAGAGTTTGATCTCATTGATTTATTTCAATTTTTAGCTCTGAATCTGTAACGTCATCACTGTTTGGGAAGCTACATTTAGCTAAGCTGCTAAAATTCACAGCTTTAACAGAGTCGGGCTGTGCTCCGCTTTGTGCCAGGTGGAAGTTCGAGCCCCGGCTGTTCAGCAATATGTACCGTTTTGTACCTTTGTATTCGGTGCTTACGTTTTCTGTCCATGCTTGTTCTGGTGGTTAATCATGATGACCGACTGATTATAAACTAAACTAAAGGGTAAACTGGCGAGATTGTATGTCCGGGCTTTTCGTTCATCCCATCTTACCGTGGAGCTGCTCTTTTTCCCCACAGTGTAGCCAGTGGGCTGGACGTCACGATGTGCGGGGAGTCACACAGTCGCTGAGTCACACAGTCACTGAGTCAGTCAGTGACTGAGTCACACAGTCACTGAGTCATGCGACATTTCATTTGTGAGCGAGATTACTTCAGTTGTACTGGCCCAATTGTCACCAAACTTGGTACATGCATTCCGCATAGTGATCCCAAGAAACCTATTGATTTGGGGGTCAAAAGGTCAAAAGTCAAGGTCACTGGAGCGTACTTTGTAAACATCTTGTGAGTGCAATCATTTCTTTTTTAATTGCCCGATTGTCACCTAACTTGGTATGCGTGTTAGGTATATTGACCCCAAGAAGCCTATTGACTTTTTTGTCAACAGGTCAAAGGTCACTGAGCGTAATTCGTAAAAATATTGTGAGTGCAATAACTTCTTTCCTCATTGCCTGATTGTCACCAAACGTGATACATGCATTCCGCATAGTGACCCCAAGAAACCTATTGATTTGGGGTCAAAAGGTCAAAAGTCAAGGTCACTGGAGCGTACTTTGTACAAATCTTGTGAGCAGAATAACTTCTTTTTTAATTGCCCGATTGTCACCAAACGTGGTATGCATATTAGGTATATTGACCCCAAGACGCCTATTGACTTTTTGTGTCAAAAGGTCAAAGGTCAAGGTCACTGGAACATATTTTGTAAAAATATTGTGAGCGCAATAACTTCTTTCCTAACTGCTTGATTGTCGCCAAACTTGGTATGTGTATTAGGTATATTGACCCCAAGAAGCCTATTGATTTTGGGGGTCAAAAGGTCAACAAAATCACTGAACTGTGCTTTGTAAAAGCCTTCTGCAGAAAAGCGTCACTTCTTAATGGTAAGCTTATCAGTGTTTGCCCAGGGCGCCGTGGTTTAGTGCAGACTCTGCGCTTGTTCAAAGCTTTGCATCACTGATATTCAGTTATTTCCAGCTTATGCCCTTGTTCAGGTCACGCACTGCTGTCTCCAGGAAATCACAGTCAGTAGGGAAAATAAACAGCATAATGAGATACAGTTAACTTTTGCCATCTACACCGAGTGGCCTCAGTGCTACTAATGGTTCATATTGTTGGTGAAAAGGGGCTGATATATTCAGAGCCCAGTCCTGTGAGGTATCAGCATTACAGTTGGCACATGGCACTGACCTTGACCGTGAAGGTTCATGAATAACACATCGTGCTGATTTGCTTAAGGAACACTGAGTCAAACATACACATCACATCCCCGTCGCTGCCCGGTAATGCTGTGCTTTCCTCTCATTAACTCCCCCCCGCTGACCGTGTTTTACAGGAAAACACCTCCGGACACGTCACGCTATTATTCCGACACCCCTGCAGGCGAAGTGCTTGCTATCGGCGCCGCCTGCAGACGGTCAGCGTCCTGCGCAGCCCCGTCATACTCGAGCTGTTTCAGGATTACTTTCCCAGCTGAATATCTAGGTGTGTTTATAAGCACTAAGCCAGCCGGAGACAGATCAGATTATCTGGAGCATTAGCAGTGCACTGGAGCATAGTTCAGGGGCAACCTGGGAGCCGTGATACACGCAAGAACACCGCTGCCCATCCGCAGTGGGGGCGGCGGTACCGATCTGAATGACTGATAACGGGAGGCGGCTAGTTATCTGGGAAGCAGTGACCCTGAGCAGCCGCAGCAGCTTGGATACGAACCGTGCATCCTGTCCATTTAAAGTGCATGTGGCGGTTCGTTCGTGAGCCTGCACAGAGCTTCAGATGCAAAGAAACTGAAGTCATTGTTGGTGCGTCATCCTTGGAACTTTCACAGAAAAAAAAAATACAGAGATTTGCAGTGACTTTTATGTATCAGTTGCTTTTCCCTTTGTACCCAATTCAGTGAATCAACTGGCAATTTTCCATTCTGCCGTTATGCGGCAACCAAAGACAGTGGCGTTGATATGGAAATATCGCTTGCTCTTTCTACCCACTCCCGGCCTCTTATCATATAAGTCTTTTTCCACAGCTTAAGTGGTTAAAAATCAGTATTTCAGCCTGCAGATGACTTTTTATGCCCACGTGCAGCGGTAGAGCGTGTGCAAATCTGTTGTGGGATTGTTCAATGGTTTCTCCACAGGCACAAACAAAATATCACAGTGGTCACGAACATTTGATAAACTGGTTTTTTAGGTTAAACAGCAAATTAAATGCTAATTTCCAAGAATAGATGTGCCTTCTAAAAACAAAACAAAAAAAGAGTTCATGTAACTGATGGAAATTGTGACGAGATGCTTTAAAATTATGTTCTTTGTTGTTTTTAACCCTCATCAGTACACGTCGTGAAACTTACTAATCTGTTCACCTGGGGTTCATGCGGACCCCAGCAGAACGTCTTCTTCTTTAATCCTGTTATCATGTTTTTATTGAGGCCAGTCTTGCAGATATCTGTAACATACCTAGATAGTGTCACATTGCAACTATTTTGAAAAGAGACTTTTGAGTATCTGGCTGATGAACCACATTTCATAAGCAAAATGATTCTGGAGCCCACAGTATTTAATCAAACTGGATCAAAATACATGAAATTGAAGACGACTGCACAGGTGACAATTACGTAAAATTTCAGCTGAATGTAACGGGTCAGAAAATATATCAAAAAAATATACACCTGGGGTCTGCTTGGTCCCAGGTGTACTGATGAGGGTTAATCAGCAGATTTTTTTGTCTTAATTATCTTAACTTTTTTCTCCCCAAAGAATGACATTCACAGTGCTGATAAAAGGTCCTCGTCCTGTTAGACCTTTGCCTGATTTTGTTTCAATAGTCAAGTTAAAACAATCATAATGTTGTGGTCAGTAACAAAACAAAAAACCCTGGATTGCATACCGTATGTATTCAGCCTGTTGTTTTACACAACTGAGTCATGACTTATGCAGCCAGTTGACTTCAGATATGACATAATTACTGAAGTGGAGATCACCTGTGTTTCATTGAGGGGTTTCAGCTGACTGTAATTGTGGGTCTGGAAGGTCCAACTTGAGATGAGTCAATTTTTGTGGCAAAGCTTCAACTAAGGGCACAAACCAACACGTCAGGCGATTCTGAGAATAAATGCTTGAAAAGCACAAGTCAGAGGATGAATACAGGAAAATTTCCAAGTCACTGAGTATCTCTTTGTTCAGATAAATCAATCATTAAAAAGTGGAGTGACTGTAGTGAGGGAAGCCACCAAGATACCATGGCAACTCTGCAGCCATTACAAATTTCACTGGCTGTGTATATGCCAACTTTTATCCCTCGGGTCACAAGTTAAGATGGTATCTCACTGGGCTTGTGACCAATTGGCGACTGAGATGAATGGCCAGTCGTCACAGTCGCCGAACATTCGTCTCTCAATGAGATACCAGCCTTACAGCAACATGAAGGCTCGAGTCAACCGCGCGGCTTCTGGCAAAGTCGGATTCAGATTCAGGCAACTTTGTTTGTCCCAAAATGGGCAATTCGGTTCAACAGCCTTCCCAAATCACATATTAAATATTAATGCTAAAAATAAATAACGTACACGAGAAAAATCTCCTTCATCAACATGTCAGCATGTCAGGGGCGTGAGTCCAAGAGTGAGAGCAGCAAACGCGCCCCGACAGCCGCAGGTCCCCGCATAAAGTCCATGTGTGAGATTTGAATTTGGGTAAGAAAGAAATCAGTGAGCGCATTAAATTAATCAGACATATCGCTCTCTTATTTGTCTGTTCTGGAGGTTTGTTACATCGATATTTAAGTGAAATATTCAAAAACATGAATCGGCCTCTCAGTGTTGAATACAGCAGCATAACAACAACAACGCAAAAAAAAAATTGCTTCTTTGGTGAAAAAAACGTCTTTTCCTTACTCACACCCGACTCTTTTTTTTTCTTTCTTTCTTTCACAGAAGTATTTCTTGCATTCATTCTCCTGAGACTTGCATCTTTGGCTCACTTTAACATTTGTGCGCTCGTAATACTGCACTTGATTGAGGAACTGAAATCTCATCTACTGTCGCTGGTGTAATGAGATCAGCGTGCAGTGTGAAACCTTTGATGTAATTATGGGCTTGAAGAGCTTGTAAGTGGTAACGCGATAGAAAAAAAAAAAAAAAAAAAGGGCCTTTACTCCTGTTACTCAGGTTAACGCTGCAATTTAACAAAGAGCATTATTAGAAGAGCGGATAATGAGGTGCGCCTGCGGAGGTGTCTGCAGGCACGTCGGATGTGAGAAGACGGGAGATGTGTGGAGGAGCGTGACGTGTAATAGACCTTGACAGATCAGTTACTTAGCTGCTTGTAACTGGAACGCGTGCAAATCGGCACGCGGCCGATAATTGTCTTTACCACATCAAAGTTAAATTAGCACGTGGCTGTACGAGAGAGCCAAATGGCAATGTGCAATTTCAATCAACAAATTTCTGTTTTAATATTTATTCATATTAATAATAGCGTACTCGCGCGTTGGAACTCCGCCCCTCAATCATCGGCCCCGCCTCGATCATTTTCTATGAAAGCTGCTTAATTAACCCTTTAAGCCCGATCGGCCCGCCGAATGGCTGAAAAACTACAACCACACTCATCCGCTATTATTACTCAAAGTTTAGACCTTAATGTTCACAAAACAAGACCGAAAGTGTATTTTAGTGCAAACAATGTTTGGAAACGATTTGTAAGCTCGGACTTAACGGGGTAAACACCTAAGTGAAATGAAAAGAAATGTAGCGACCCCCCAACACACCGTTAAAAGCAAAAAATAACGAGTTTTCACAGGGTTTTTATTTCCACTTTCGCGTCTTGCTTGTGTATGACGTCGTCGGTTCGCGCTGGTCTTTCAGACTCGGAGCTCGGCTAGCCACTGCTAGCTGTTGTGGAGGACAGTGTCTGTCCTTTCGGAGCATTTTATTTTAAAAATATCTGTCATAATGTGGCTTGCTGTGAGGTTAATCATGTAAGAAGTCTGTGCTCAAGTATTTCCGCCGAGTGAAATCTTCGTGTTATTTAATTTGTTATGTTAGCGAGGTTAGCATTGGGTAGCAGTTTTAGCAGCTGTCGTTAGCTTGATGACTTTAGGCCCAGTTTGTCCGCGATTAGGCTGGTATCTCATTGAGAGACGACTATTTGGCGTCTGTGACGGCTGAAGTTTTAGATGAATTTGGGCAAGTTTTTGGTGACATTGGGGCGACATATTTGCCACTTTTTGACGACCGTTTAACAAATTAGACAACCGCTGGGCGTCTTGTTGAAGAATATTTGATCAGTATTCACTAAGCGGCCGTATGTCTGTCTTCCTCAATTCGTTAAATACTCGCCAACAACCGGCGAGCGCATTTCGACCGTGACCCGACCTTGTAGCAAATGAAGCAAACCGGGCGACTGAAACAGAACGGGGGGGGCGACTCGGTAGCGGTCTATTGAAGACTCCTTAGCGAGTAAGAAGACTAGTTGGCGAATAGTTAGAGACAAGTTAGTGAAAATAAACAGTCGTTCATTCGCCACCAGGGTTTTGAACATGTTCAAAATCCGCAGGCGAATGGGGATACTGATTCCGACTGCTTAGAGAATCATTTCAGACTACATTGAGACCAAGTGCCGAATTAGACGAATGGCCATTCATGTAATTCACCAATCGGTCACAAGCCCAGTGAGACACCGGCTTTACTGAGGAAATAAGATGGTCATAATTTTTAATGTCCACACCCAAACCACCGTTCATTAAAACCACCACCCAGTCCCCAAAAATAACACCCGAACCAAGGTTAGCCTGTTAGCGGTAACTTCGGTAACTCTGAGATGGGGGGGGGCGTGTTTGGGCTTCATTCGTCCTGCTCAGATCACACAGGACATTGCTAATGCTCCACCTCTGTATCCATTTAAGGGTTAGCCAGGATGGGATGGGCGTTCCATCAAATGCAATAATGACCATGAACTCGTGCACCCACCCACCCGCTTTTTAGGCATATTTTCAATCAGAACACCCTGGGTGTTCCACCGCGCAAGAACGGTAATATAGCAAGAGGATGAATGATGCCACGATTAAAAAGAAATCCTGAAGCTCTCAGTTGCCATGATTAGATTTTACCATCCGCGAAACGAAGGTCGCGTATGGCTTTGTCTGACACGCCTCCTGTCTGCGTTTACATGGCCATAACAAAAATGATCAGACAGATACATTGGCTATTTTGATGTGCACAAACCAGCGCCCCCGTGCAATTTTATTTCAACAATGCACCCACGTTACTCTATTGTCGCTGCTCAAACTGCAGCAGCAGGGTGGGGTTTTAATAAAGAGAGCAGCAGAATCACACCACGTCGTGTGTGTTTTTTATTAACACCTCTTTCTCCCCCTCAGACAAGACTCTGCAACAGGGGCTGCTGGTTCATACACATTACAGAACAACTCGTTCTGTTTGTTTCTGGCCATTGAAACAGTCAGTTTTTTTAACTCTTAAACTCTCAGTAGTCACTTCCCTCGTCCCTTTACGTGAAAATCTCTGAAGGCTCTTGTATTAATGTTAATTTTTTTTTCAAGCGACCTGACATTGAAGATTTCATCAAGGTCTCAATGCAATGAGTTACAAGCAGCTTATAGAAGCTGTGGTCTAATAATGGTTTCATGCTTTTTTTTTTCCCGCTGTTGAACTGCAAAACAGATTTACCTGCTTTTGGATTGACACAGAATGTGCTTTTTAATAGATAAAACTTCAGAGCGACTTCAGAGAGGGGAGCGTTCTTGGTGTCCCGTGTGTAAAGTTCCAGTGTGGGGGCGCTCGTAGGCTGCAGTTAGTCTGTCTCCAGCAGCACGAGCTTTCACTTTGCTTCACTTGACAGCAGAATGATAAGACATCTGTTTGAGTGTGCAGAAAATGTTGTTAAATCATAAAAAATTTTAAAAAATCCCCAATTTTATGTCTCACTACTATGATTATCGTATGCGCGACCTAACGGCATCATGCTTGCATCCGTGTGTATGTGGACACGATAAATCAATAACAATACATGATAGACACTTTGTGTTTACACCATAGGTGCCCTGTGAGGAGTAGACGAGCTGATTGGATTTTTGGGAAGATATGTGCATAAATTTGCATATTAATGAGGACAAAGTGATATCTGTTGTAGACAGAATAACGCTTTAACATTTGATGGAAGACACACATTGATTTTAAAGGACTGTAAATGTTCCTAAAGGGTTTTTACAGGACTGTACATTTTCAGCACACAGGCATGACAACATACATGGATACAACAATTACAGCGTGTAATGTTTTGGTGAGAGACACAATTCAAGTGCCTCCGATTATAAAATGGATCTGTATTCAGATTGTCTTCATGACTCATGTAATACAGTTTATTTCTTTTTTTGTCTTTTCAGTTTTTTGTTTTTAAACAGTGGACATGCACAGTTTTAGTGCCATGTGGCTGAAAACTAAGCTATAGGTGGCGCTGTTTATCCATGAAACTCTTTAAGGCCAAAGTTGTTTTTGAAAATATAGTTGATGAAATCGAAAAATGGCAATAAAACGTATGCAATGCTAGTAAAAGATGACTTTACATCCACCGTATCAGGAGATGTTTAATTTTAGGTTGAAAGGGCAGGGGATGATTTTCCGTCGTAAATAAATGCCGTGGAGCGTGCGCCTTTCTCTGTCTCGAGATTTCAAGTTTCCTAAACGGCGTCTATTTTTGTCCAGCAGACGGCCTGTACACACTGGAGTTAGTGTGATGAGCCAAACCCGTCCCCTCGGGGTTCCACTGGGGTTGGCAGTGTTGACTTTGCACAGGATGCCAGGGGAACGCTGGTAAGCGAAAAGGCCCACCTGTGTTACGGTGAAGGAGGGGGGGGGGGGGGGGG
>OMMV01173180.1:0-19136 GCA_900302635.1 Chatrabus melanurus | reverse complement strand
GCTCCCAGTTCCCCGTCCATACAATGCTTTCTCAGCTTCTCCCTTCCTGCCAAGTGGACAAATCTTAGAAACCCGGTGAGAATTCTAAACAGACCGTTGTTATAGCCTCATTGTCTCAATCTTCTCATGACAATTCTCCATATTGCAAACCAAAAATATCCTTTCAGGGCTTGGGCTCATCATCCAGTCATATCAGGAGTGTATTCTCTGAGTGCTGATGCAACCAGCCGCAGTCTCATTAATTCAAGCTTTTCTAACCATCCGCTCTTGAAAACAATATGAACTGTGCTTTACAGATGGCACACGTTTGCTTTCCATACTGTGGCAGGTGTGGCATTATTGTTGTTTACCTTCTAAAAATCTACCTGCATTTTGACCCCATCTTGGTTTTGTTAGTTCTGTTTTACGTAAAAATGTATATTTTTTAAATTTCCACTATCCAATCCAGTAATTTTGACCAATATCGGACTGATACCGATCCAAAATATCAGATCGGCGCACCTCTTGTACAAATAAACTTAACTGCACCTCCTCACCCAGTGTTGTATCCAAAACAGACGGCAGACTGGCCAGCTTCCTTCAATGTCTGTTGATAAGTAAAGGTGACCTCAGAAATAGAAGCTTCTCCTTACAAAGCAGTAAATAAACCCTTCAGAGTGACATTTCAAAGGACAGAGCAGTATTTTGAGTGCAAACACTGACAGAGATCATACAAGTTTTGCTTAAGGACAAAGATCTGGCTTTACCTCCTCTCCTCTCTTTTTACTTCAGACAGTGCCGTTTATATTGAATGCAATGTTTAACTGCCAAAGCCACCTGCAATTACCCACATGTGCATTGTGCTGTAGTCACCAGTGGACATACATAAGCCTGCAAACGCAGCAGCTGCCCGTCAACATGGAATGAATCCTGAGGTGCCAACTTTAGCAACTACAAACCAGCAGCACGTGTAAATTTATGTAACGGTGACGCGAGTACTTTAGCGTGTCTGTGCCTCGGCAGTCGGCACCCACACGGGGAAAAAAATGGGGTGAGCCTCTCCCCAGCTGTTCCTTTGGGGGTGGAGATCAGACAGCTGTCCCTCTGGCCTGAACAGAGCTCACACTGTTCTGAAAAAGACGTGTTCAGCACATTGTTCAGAGGGTTCTCTCTCAGCAGGGTCCTATCATGCAGGCCAAACAAAAGACAGTGGAAACACCAAACACTGGCACAGCCAGCCACAGTGAGCATGGCGGTGGTGGCGAGAGGAGGGGCAACATTCCACCTCTCCCTCAAAGACAACGGAACAAAGCGGAGAGGGCTGTAATTGATTATGACTTTCATTATCAATCCACTGTGTATATTGGGACTAAGCTGAAATTCATATAATTGAAAATGCAAGAAGAAAAACAACAAAAGCTCAGTGTGCTTAAATTTGATTGAAAAGTAAGTGGATCTGAAATCCAATAAATAACCAGAACACAATTTATTAGGATGCAAACTAACGCCAAGCCCCCAACTAAATGGCTCACCGTGCTGCAACTACAGCTGGGTCCATAAGTATTTGGACAGCGACGATGGCCCTGAGGGTGGGGGGGTTGTGTAATTTTGTATCTGTACAACCACAAAACAACCACAAACAGCACAAAGATGTGCTTGTAGTGTAGACTTTTAGCTTTAATTTAAGGGATTTAACAAAAACATTGCCTTAACCATTTGGGAATAACAGCCATTTTTATACACAGTCCTTCTACTTTCAAAGACTATTCATAATTAAATAAACTAAATATAAAGATTATTTGTAAGACAAATCATCACTTTTACAGCCACTTTTTGTTGTTAGACAAGTCAGGGGATGGATACATGAACATTTCCAAGTCACTGAATAAGTCTTGGACTTCATTTACATCAATCTTGAAGAAATACAAACAGCATGGTACTGTATGGTAAAACTGGTTGGAGTAGGAAGTTCTCAAAAACTGAGTGACCATGCAAAAAGGAGACTAGTGAGGGAAGCCACCAAGACTCCTGTGACAACTCTAAAGGAATTATAGGCTTCTGTGATTGGAGAAACTGTGCATAGTGCAACATTTGTCTGTTGCATCATGATGGAGTGGAGCAGAGAAGGATTTTTAATACAAGAAAACAGCGCAAATCACCGAGATCATTCTCTGAAAAATATGCAAGAAGTTGCTTCCTTTTTCCGAAACATTTGAGAAAAATGTCTGTAAGGGCTATAAGGTCTGCAATTTGTCAGCAACTCTGGCTTCAAACTAGGGTTGCCATGACACAATGAAAGCTGGGATGGACCCCTGTTACCCTCAACAACATGAGCAAGTAGAGAGAATTGACAAATTGATGGATAATTGTACAAGTTTTGACATGATGGAAAATGAGAGTAATCAGGAAATTGCAATCCTGAATGAAATAACAGATAAGGGCCTTACCCAGACCAGATGTGTAGATGGCCTTCACAGACTTCTTCATCTTGTACAGAACACTGCGGTCTACGTCCAGAGCCTGGACAGACAGAAGGATGCAGAGACATAGAAATACAGAGCAGGTGAGTCAGAACAAAAACAAAATTAGACACACACCAATTTGACTTTTTCCTTCCCAGCCAGTACAGATGTTGCTACTCAAACAGGTGATGATCTAGAGGCTAGAGAGGCAGGGTTTGTGACTGGAGGATCCTCAGTTCAATTCCCCACCTGACAGAAAAATCACTAATGTCCTTTGGGCAAGGTCCTTAATCCTCAAGTTCTTCCCAGTGTGTGACTGGGCGCCACGTTGACATCAGTGTGTGTGTGTGTGTGTGTGTGTGTGTGTGTGTGAAATTGGGTGAATGTGAGCAACCATCGTAACGTGCTTTGAGTGTCGGCATCAGATGGAAAAGTGCTACAGAAATGCAGTCCATTTGCCATTTTAACAGTGGATACTAGTTGTATAACGTCATTAAGGTTCATGCTTCAGTTTATTTGACCTCACAAACACTTTGTCAGTGAACAACAGAGGCGCTTGCTGTTGTGTTCCACCCCCTGTCCTGTGTCCTCTGTGTTCAATGTTTAGGTTCTTTGCTTTATTCTCACCTTGAGTTGATTTTATGCTTTAGCCAGTCCTGAGTTCTCCTTTAGTTTTTTCAGTTACGTTTTCAGTTATGTTCTGCATTAGTTATTGTTCAGTTCTCCTCTGATTAGTTTGCCGTGGGTTTTGTCTGCACGAGTTCTGTGTCCACCGCGTCTTTCACTCATGTTTGTGTCAATTTGTGGCTGTGTCTCTGTCATTGCGCACGGCTGAATTCACTTCCCCATCACTGCACCGGTCCGCGTTCTTCCTCATTAAGTGTTCACTATTTAAGTTGATCACAGTTCATCTTCAGTTGTCGGATCATTCTCTGCTGTTCCCGTTATGTCCTGTACGTTGTCTCCGTTAACCCTGCTGTGATTTTCGTCTCCCGTATTCCCGTCTCGTCCTGTCACTTCTCCCTGCCACGCCCACGTCCTCCTCAGTTATAGTTTGTCTCTGGTGGTTATTTTCCCATTTTGTCATCTCCCTCACCTCTCTCTCAGTCCCGTAGTTCCCACGCCTGTTTAGTTCATTTGTCTTCTCCCACGCCGTTCCTGGACTTATTCTTTCTCCTCGACGTTTTGGACTCACTCCCCATTTGAACTCCCCACCCGTTGGTTAAGTACTCATTTATGTTTGACTGTTTTTATTTCTGGACTTTAACTCCCTGGTTTGGTTTTGCTCCTGTACCTGTTCATGAGTTTTGCTTATATCAGTTATTTAATAAATTCCTTTTATTTAAATTCACCTGTCTTCTGTGCCCGTCTGCATTTTTGGGTTCACCTATAGCACAAAACACAACACTTGTGTTACAAAAGCAACAGTCTACAGCAGCCATTCCCAAACTTAAGCCCGCCGGGGTGCACTTTGAAGTCTGAAAATCATCTGAGGCCCACTCACACCTTTAATTACAATTTTGATTGGCACATGAGACTAAGATGAAGTAAATGAGGAAGATAAATGACAATGTAAAATCCCATGGATTTTTTTTTTGCTACTACTACTACTATTACTACGTAATTTTTAATTTCATTACAAAATTGAACATCTTTCAAATGTACTTTTTATGCCCTCTCATGGCTCACCTGCAGTACCTTCACAGCCCTCTTGTGGGCCACGGCCCACACTTTGGGTATCAGTGGCCTACAGCATTATTTTTAGGCTGCTGATGTTATTTTAAAATGAACTATATTTTAAGGAGACGTTTCGCTTCTTTTGTCCAGCCGCTCAATGTATGCGTGAGTGTGGTGGGTACAGTTTGTATCATTTGTGTGTTTCCACACCATCTCTGCGTTTGCTGCAAATGATGCATTATTCAAGACAATACCAAGAATAGCTCTGAGCTCCCCAATCATTTATTGTGTGAATGTTTGTATAAACGCTTGTAGGACAAGAGCAGTGAGCAACCAAGGTCCCCTACACGAAGGACAATTTTAACGAAAAGCATCCATACACAGAAGGAAACCTATAAGTGAGCGTGCACATAATATATGAACAATATTATTGGTGTTTATATGCATTAAATACAAACCCAGGCGTGAACCATGACAAACAGCACAAGCTGAGACAATGCACCACTGTACTACCGATGACTGAAGGGAGTCTCTTGGGTTGAGGGGGGGGTTTTAGGAAATGAGGTTTTAGGACCTAATAAAGTAGGTCTACCCAACCAGGCTAAAGCCGGCCCCACTTTCCCTGCCCTGCTTCCTCATCTGACTGACACATATCAGATCTCCTGGATGGTTTGGAAAGCAAAATGCACAATGGCTTCCATTCAGCTGCAGTACACAGTAATACTGTAAGCACACACACACACTCCCTCTCCTTTGCAGCACCGCTATGATGGGAAGCAATATTAAATCCATAAATTAATGTTTTATTAATATCCAAACCATGCATAATTTGATATTGCAAAAGTAAAAAAACACTTACTCTTACCCTCAGGGTCATAATCAATGTGTGCATACACATGCATATACACAAAAGATTGAATAAATAAAAGACAACAAAAGACCGAAACTACAACTGCAGTGACAATATGTCCTTTTATTCTTCTCGCAATGTTGGCTGGACACTGGCAGACCCACAGCGCAGAGAAGCAGACAGGCAGACTGTTGGGGTATATAGTTACACAGAACAGATTCAGCAGAGAGGAAAGATGACGGAGGAAAATTCACATTACGCAGGTGTAATGAAAGAATTGCCTGAATGAAACATATGTGGGACCATCTGTGTATGTTTCAGTGTATATCTCTCCTGTACAGCTGATACAATGCTGTTGTGCAAGATTTGTGGCCATGATGAAACTTTGGACATACGTTGTATTTCTGGTGTCTCTCCATAAAATATAAAATACAATGAGTTAAAAAAAAACAGAACGTGAAAAAAAAGAAAATACAAACACAAAATTCTTTAATGGCTTATGATGACCACACACAAATAAGTGTGCAAGCAGCAAAACATCACAGGACAAAACATTTTGGACCTGTTTGGTCCCGTGTTGCGTGTGCAGACCTCGCCTATTTGCATGTTCAATGTACAATTTTGCGCACTCGGTGGATATATCCCAAAGTGCACATTCATAAAGGAAAACGTAATAAATGGACAATACGCGCCATTTTGTGCATTTGAAAGACACAATCCTCAGTGCACACTGTTAGTAAATCAGCATGCACATTTATTTTAACGGGAGCGGTGGTGTTTGCACACGTTTTTACGCACGCAAACCTTTAGTAAATCAGGCCCTTTGTCAGCAACAACTTATTAATCAATTTCACAGTGAGAAACAAATATTCTTTGTTGCTCCATCAATTGAGACAAAAGAAATTCGAACCCAAACCAATTTCTGTCAATGGGAATGGGAAAAGATCTCAAATCAGTGACCATCACATTTGTGCACAAAGCACATTTCAGCTCTAACTGACATACCCGTGACAAGGATTTATTATAGTGATCGAAAAATCTGTTGTCAAGCTGTAAACAAAAAGCATGGACACTGCATGGCACTTTTTGTGATGTGAACTTCATTCCAAACAGAGTGCATTTTTAAATTAATTGGTTTTAATCAAACACAAGATACCAATTTAAAAGTGCACTTGTCTTTGTTAAATTTATTAATAATAACTATAAAGAAAGTCGAGTCATTTTTACAAGCCAGAAGACCTCCATTTTCTGTAAAATTCTATTCTTTGCAGCTCATGCAACAGTTGGATGTAGGTGCCAATCACATCTTTTTCCACTCCAAAATGCGCCAATTAAATTAATTTTGCTTCTTGCTGCATGAAGTAATAGCACCACGTTTCAAAAATAAATGGGACTTATAGACCGGTGCGACTTGTGTTTTTTTCCTCTTCATGAAGCATTGTTGGACAGATGCCACCAATACTCCGGTGCAACATATAGTCCGCAAAATACAGTATAGGATCTTGAAAATTTTTAAATAGTCATTTTATTTATTTTAACTTTGTGTCATTTGTATGGTGAGGGAGCATCAGCTACGACATTTTGGCCATGTGGTGCATTTCTCTGGGCTTGATCCAGCATGCATGTGCCTCAATATTGAGGATCCAAGTGAATGGAAAAGGCCAAGAGGACGACCACATTTCACCTGGCACCAGCAGATAGATGGTTACTTTCAAGAGATGGGGATGGCCCAGTTGACTGCACGGGTGGTTGCCATCCAGGACCCAAAGCAATTCCGTAGTGTGGCGGATGCGGCAATGCATGGCACCAGCACATGCTCCCAGATCTGACCAGTTTTATTTTTGTATCTAAAGAAAAATTGTAATACGACTGAGTCACACTTGAATAAAATCATGTAAGCTTGACCTTCAGATGACCTCTGATAAACAGCCAATGGTAGGCAGCGTAGCAGCACCATTACCATTGACAACCTTCAACTGCTGTTTCTTCATTCATTTAGTTCATATACTGCCAGTAAACTGCACACTAGTAAAACACACAAATTTTTTTTTTAATTAAATTAAATTAGATTAAAAACTAATCCAAGTATTTTCATTTGAATCAAGTTGCCACCTATAATCATATTCACTAAAGCCATATGAGTCTTAAATCACTTGTTTGTCTGAGTAAATGCAAGAATTTTCTATGCCCTGGTTTTAGTTCCTCTCCTGTGTTATGTATGTCATTATCCAATTAGCGCCGTCTGTCCCAAGCAGATTCTCCAACTGTAGCTCAGACTCTGCACAGAATACAACTGTGTATCATAAAGCAGGAAATGCCAAAGCAACACATGGCGCTCCCTTACAACCGATCCAATTGCACAAATGTTTTTAAAATGTAAATTTTAAAATAAAATCCCAATTACCCAAGTTAAAAACACACAAACAAAAACAACTCAGCGTGTTGATTTTAATAGGCAGAGTGTTGCTATAGACAATCGGTTACTTTGCACTTTATTATTTCTTTGCTTCAGAGTTGATAGCTACACAGTCAGGTCCATAAGTAGTTGGACACTGACAATTTTTTAAAGTTTTGCCTCTATATGTTACCACAATAGAGTTGAAATGAAACAAGGTGTACTTGTAATGTAGACTTTAAGCTTTATTTCAAGGGGTTTAACAAAAATATTGTATCAACCTGTTTGTTAAAAAAATTGTAATTCCTTAACAGAGTTCCTCTATTTTCAGAAGCCATAAGTAATAGGGCAACCTAAACACAATGATTATTGTTAATGCAAAATCATCACTTTTACAGTCAGTTTTCTTTGGACAAGTCAGGAGATGGATACATGAACATTTCCAAGTCACTGAATATGTCTTAGACTTCATTGACATCAACCATTAAGAAATACAAACAGCATGGCAGTATAATCCTTATCACTTTATTCTTTTTCAACTATAAACACCACTCATGCATGGTACATACTCACGGGCACTGTCTTCTAGTCACCAACTATTTTGATAGTCAATTAATTGTTGTCAGACTTTTTTTTCAATGTTCAAATTCTGTGATTTCCGTTTCTTAAATGTGAATATTTTCTGGTTTCTTTACTCTTCTCTGACAGTAAACTGAATATATTTGGGTTGTGGACAAAACAAGACATTTGAGGACGTCATCTTGGGCTTTGAGAAACACTGACTGACATTTTATGGACCAAACAACTAATTGATTAATCGAGAAAATAATCGGGAGATTTATCGATAATGAAAATTATTGTTAGTTGCAGCCCTAGTTATAAGCTTTTTGTTATAAGGAAAAAAATTAATAGATTAGCCAGACAGAGAGACAGACAGACAAAGCAATAGTGAACTCTTGGATCCACATCACCAATAATTTATGTATTCTTACTCTTATAACAACTAATATTTCAGAAAAGCTTCATAAAAATAGGTCACGCTGAATAATGATGCACGTCAGCGGTGCATGCTCCCAGATCCGACCTGAGACTAGGAATAAACCTGTTAACTGACAGAAAAGAAGAAAAAAAAACCAGTGAAAACATAACCTCCTTTGGAAAAAAAATAGTAAAAGAGAATGAATATCACTATTTGGAGGTGTAATGTTGAATGCACATAATCACATTATAACCTGAAAACATTCAAACCTCATTGTGATTGCAAACCTTTCTGACCGGGTGGTACACAGATTAATAATGACGACCAGCCAACACCTTACACGCACAATGATCTGAACATCACAGCTCATATCGACCCACACTTTCCACCGCTGTCACACAAACAATCACCCGGCAGTCTCACGCTTCAACAGACCCTTTCAATCTGCAGAGAGTGGTCTGTCGGGGAAAGGGGCAAGTGGCAGACAGACGGGGCTAATAAAGCAACCCCAGCTGAACACAACAAACACACCGCCCTAAATCACTGACACTCTCACACAGGCAGGCCTCTTCAATCACTCTCACACGTCCCCTCTAATGTTCTCTCTTTGAGGCACTCGAGCTTTGACCAAGTGATTCAAGTCTTCGCCGAGCACCAGGTCCTTTGCACTGCGAGCCCTCATATTTGAAACACTGGACACACTATATTTAGACACTTTTAACCCAAAAACTATTCACAGCAAGAGAGGAATTCCACTGTCCTGTAGGCTTTCAACAGCACAGGATCAGAGCTGAATCCTCTGACAATAGACCCGCCTGAAGCTGCTTCACAAGCATACTTCATATGACATTACCGCCAGGTCAGCATGTTTCCTCATAGCAGCCAGAGTGGCTCTTTTCTTTCTTCCTTCCGCTGGCCAAACATGCCAGAGCAGGAGCAGGAACACAAATTAAATTCAATTAATCCTCATCTTAATGCATGACATCATCATCATTGTGATTACAGTCGGCCACCATCTGCTGCAAGCAGTTTACAAAGACTGTCACAACAACATGCTGGTCACGGGAGTTGTTGCCACGGTGATCCATTCACTTATACGTGTACATTTCCTAAAACGTGGACTATGGTGTCTCAAGTTACGGATCTCTGCACGCAGAACAGATAAATACTATCATGTTCACACCTCACATGATGTGTGCAGTACAAACTAGAGGAATACCCGGTGTACATACAGTACCTCCACCAGCACCAAGACCAATAATCTCTCAAAAATCCAGACCATTTGCATTAGTTTAAAAAAAAAAAAATTCCAACAACTTTCATTGTACTTTGTTCCTAACTTTGAGTCCTTCCATAACCCAAACAAACTAAAGCGACAACAATGAAAATCCCTAAAATTGCAAGTTTTTAAAACACACAAACATATAGACATGGATGGACAGACAGACAGACAGTGTATGAGAGTTTGCACGGATGAAGTATGCAGCCTACATCAGCTCAAACACCAAAGCTCATTTATTGCAACACCATGCGAGAAGAACGTGAAGCAAACGCTTGAGACCAAGCAGGGAATATTGCAAGTCATTTTGAAGAGTTTCCTAAAATAGAACACCATCTTGGAACTGTGATAACAAGCTCTCATTTACTCAAAAGAATCCTTTCCATTACCTGCTGCGTGCAAGGCTACAAAAACACATTTTGGATTGAAAAGCCAGAAGTGTAACCAAATCAAGAAGTCGTGTCGTCGCTCTTGATGACGAATAGCCGATTTGAAGAACAAAGACTTAAGATGAAGAAGTTTATGTGAACAGAACAAAAGGTCAATTCACATTAAAGCAGAACCACATGAAACAGGAAAAATCGTGAACTTCAAGTAAAGTGAGATCAGCTCACAAGCCTCCTTTAACACTGCACGCTCCACCTCGTTCTCTGAGCCGTGTGAAGAAGAAAGGCATTCCAGGATGATTGTATGCTGAAGTGGCCGACAGACAAGACAGAGCTCCCGCTCCACGGCTGCTGCTGTCTAACCATCCAGTGATGACAGCATGTCATCACGAGTGGCGGTGTTCTGCTTTACCTCTGAGGCCCCTTAACCATATACAATGCACAAACATCTTTACACCTCACGCAAACACACACTTGTGTCCTGTCTGGTATTGCTTTATAACATATCTTCTAACACTGTAAACACTCCCCTGCGACAGTCGTGAGGAAACAGTCTGCTGCATAATGTGGAAGTCAGGCAATAAGAAAGCAGCAGTCTGGGACATAATTATCCAATTTCTCTGGTTCATGTGGTAGTATGTGTGATGTGGCGGTGGGCTCTAATCTGTGTTTTATTGAGGTACCAGATGTTGCGTGGTAAAAGCAAGCAAACATGACTCCTCAGAGAGCTGTTAAGCTTACAGCGGTGTATTAAAGGAGCTGGTGTTTTTATAGCCCTCACATACACGTGCTACACAAAATACGAACACAAAAAGAATCAAGGCATCGTATTGATCATATTTATTTCATCGCTGTACGGGAGTCAGCTCATGCAAGTTGGGAAAAGCAGTGAAACAGCATCTCTCAGCGAGAAAGATGTACTAGGTTTTCATCTCCGATTCATTTTTAGATTTTAAAAAAAAAAGTCACTGGCCGGTGCATCTGCAATATTGCTCCTGCAGAGACACACTCTACAATATTACTCATGCAGTATCTCCTCCCTCCAGTGAGATCCAAATTCTTTGACTCCAGATAAGCCACTTTTTGGTGCTTTTTGCATCTAAGCACGAGTGTTTTTCCTTGTTGAAACACGTCAAACCATTTGCAATTTAGCTCCAGCACCAGCCAGTTTCAAAACTGTATATGTGACTACCAGGTATGGGTTACACAACTTCAGATTTTTTTATTTTATATTATTAAATCGACAGTTACATTGTGAAAGTTGAGGTTGACTAACCGCTGATGATGTCATTACTAAACCACAGCAATAATCTCTATCTGCAAAAATTAATGCACATGCTGATGGCCCATAACATCTAAAGAAATAAGGAGAAACAACAACAAAAGTTGTATGCTACAAGTGTGAAAGAAGAAGATAAGATTGAAATATTGGTATAAGAGAAAATTCACTCATGCAAGATTCAGCCTGTTGTGTTTATAGCCGAGCGAATACTTTATGCTAAACTCACGTTATTCACGGGGAGGCATAGAATCGCATGTTAGCACACGGCGCGCACCAGGGACACTTGACACTGGTGGACACATCCTGATCGTGGCGTGTCACATCCTGTCAGGTTGTCCTGTGTGACGCCGACTTTAAGCCATTTGCTTGTAATTGTGATCCTTCCAAGTCACAGTTTTTGCGTCCATATGTTGGTAGTGTTGAATACCATGTGGCGACTCTGCACATGCGGAGAGTGGCAGTTAGTGTAAGGTGGTTTTCAATCAGTCCCTGGCATTGCAGGTCCAGCCCCTCCCCCTGGCTTCCCATGCAAGGTTATGCCGGACTCCCGTGGCGGGGGAGGTCTCACGGAGTGGGGGCGAGTTTAACCAAGTACTGCTGATACTACAGTGCGGCAGACGGCGTGCCACAATTATGTGATGATTGACGTCAAGCTTAAAGCATCATTACAGAGCAGTAAAGTCAACTGGTCGACTAGTCTGTGCAACCCCTACTACCAACTTGTACATTAAGTGATCACAAAGCTTGTGGGAAAATAAATAAAAGAATGTACATTTAATAGGAAGATTTATCTTTTGTAGGATGAGGCAAAGTTTCAGTTTCACAGCTGCCTGATCATGTGTATGTTCTGTTATCCAGACAAAGAGCTGCTACAGTCAGAGTAAACACAGGAAGAGCACTACCTTTCTACCCAAATATCCACAGAGGAAAAGCTGTGACTCATTTAAGGCACATGTTAAATACACAATACACATGCAACTTCATCCTTGCGAGTCTGGAATCATCCTGCAGGCATTAAAAAGAGCGGGCAGAACCCTGTGGAATTTGTGCTGAAGTCAAGCTGCACCAACACCTCAAGCATTACTTTATAGACGTGCATCCCAAAGAGAGAGAAACACTATAAAAAGTCTTAACTACAGTCTCGACTTCATTCAATGAGGCAAAACTACAACTCTGCTGTTAAATAATCAATGTGAAAATGTGCTTTCAAGTGTTTCATTCACAACTTTCCTCCATGCTGCCTGAGTAAAGTCAATATTTGGATAGAAGTGGGTTCCATCCAGCCAACCGCTCGCAGGCCATGCACAGTTTCTCTGTTCTTTCAGATAGCTGAGGTGTGTGTATTCAACCTGCCCTGCAGCAGCATGGAAAACTCCCACCTGCAAGTTCAGTAGGATTGTGGGATGAAGGGAGAGGAAGGCAGAGGGTACTTTTTAATACAACTGTGTAATGTAACCTAGTCAACATACAAACACAAAAAAAATTGTAGCTGTACACTGCACAAAAAGCTAACAAAAATGAATGAGGTTTTCAGATTTTTACCATCTGTTACAGACTGAGGGTGTTTTCACTCTTACCTTGTTTGGTTTGGACCTTTGGACTTTTCAGTTTGGTGCGAACCAAAATAGCAGGTGTGAAAACTATCTGGGACCACAGTCTGGACCACAGGATGAAAATTTGGTCCTACCAATTGAAGTGGTCTCGGTCCGGATCAAACTGAACCATGGTCTGGTTCGTTTGCAATGTGAAAACAATTTTTGGACCAATTACAGAAAGTTGAGGCACATTATCACCACCCATTAAACAGCAGAAGAAGAAAAGAAACAGAAGTAGTAAAATTGAGCCGTGGGAGCACACGGGGAGAGGAGGAGACAAAAATTTTAAATTGCAATTTGGAAGAAGAAGAACTAAAAGTCAACTTGAAAAGATGCATACAATTTTTCTACATTCAAACCCGCCAAATTGACAACAAGCTAACATCAAACACGTGATGTTACCAATCAATGTCAAGTATAGGGAGACGCAGCCTACATAGATGATGACGACAGGATGTAATTACGTTATGGAAACTACTTTAGTGTGTACACAAAACTGCAACGTGAAATCAAACTACCTGAACCAAACGTATGAAAACATGAACCTTGGTACGGATCTTGTTCCAGACTTTCATTTGTGAAAACATTAGAGCGTTTTCAAACTTGAAGCATCAGACCAAGGTCTGCACCAAAGTCTGTTTCCCTCCTCAATTTGGTTTTACATTGTAATTATGCGAACGCACCAATGTTTACACAGACATGTGCACGTCCTATTGTGCTCATCCATGTGAACTGCAGTTCCCTGTATTGACATAGCGAGTTATCAATTCAAAGTTTATTCAAGTCTGAACCAATGGAGGAAAATGCATGCACAGTCATTTCAATTCAGTTTGTCTTATTTATAATAGCATTATTATGGTATTAACTACCAGCAGCAACAACTTCATGTGCAGTACATCAAGTGCCAATTCATCAAATAAACAACCTCATTGTGCAAAAACTGTGTCGCCACAGACAAAAAAAGGATGAGACGAGTGTAAATAATCCTTTGAGAGATGGCAATACTGTTTTGGGAGAGAGAGTAATGCAGAGTGATGCTGCTTTTCTCGACCGTCCTGTAATTGGTCTAAAAGTCTGTCGTCCAATAAATAAATAAATAATCACACTGTAATTGACCCGACCCATGGTACAAGTTGATCTGGACCAAAATCACCTGTTTTGGTGAGACTAAAACTCTGTTGTTGGTATTGCGGTCCGACGCAGCTTTCACATCTCTCAGACCAAACCGATAAGCCTGAAAGTCCAAACCAATAGAGGGCGGTGTGAAAACACCCCAAATTTAAGAGAACCTAAAGACGCTTTCAAATGAACAATAGATCCGACTTGTTTTACCTCAAAGAAACTGAATCTATGTTGCTTACTGCACAGACACAGATACGTGCACTTTTGTCTGCTGGTCTGACTGCAAGTTATTTGACCATCTGATCTACTTAAAAGCTTCTGGTGTTTTACAGCTCCTGACGGAGCAGTACGAAGACCACTGTTGGACGAGATCTATACTACCAGCTGCTAGAAATCACACGGAGAAGACAACATCAATCGGAGTAAAGTTTTAGAGAAAACAAACTTCCACGGTAAGTGCTGAGCTGCACCTGAAATTCAGGAGGAACTTTGGTTTCTTTTTGTGTTTTTTGATGCTTTTTTTTGTTTTCACCCAGTTGGGCTACACCCTCCTGAGGCCGATGCAGTAGGTGCCACATGTTTGAGTAGCGGAAGTTTTATTTGTGTGTAGTCTGAAGAATCCCTTCCCCCTTGCTGGCTGATTTACCAGTGCCTTGACTTGTCACCGTTTCAACAAGTTTATGCGATCATTTTTCATCAGATGATTCATCCATCAACCCATAACTTTGAAGTAGGGTAACTTGAGTTGTGAGCACATTAACTGCCAAACACATTTTCCATCCTCTGAAAGATAAAATTAAATAAATAAGAGATCCCCGTGTGCCTTCATTAAAAACCTATTAAAATGGCCTGTCTTACTTTGAGTGGAGTATTTGGTGAAGTTTATAAACTAGCAGCAGTCTAATAAAACCATTTGACGGAGGGACGAGGAAATCAGCACCAAATGTGTTTTGGCTCTTTCACACAAATTTATGTGTAAGCCTCAGGGTGTTAGCTCCAGACGTGGCCAACAGTTACAGCACAGTTCTATAGAGTATGAAGAAATGACCTGCTTTCTCCTGGAAAACACTTCAGTGAAACACTACAGACAGTCTGTCACCAGACGCATGGGAAGACTAGTTAAAAATGTCTTTTTTTTTTATGTCCACTGGGGCCTTATAACTTCAATGACTTGCGCTTGATATAAAACAAACAGATCTACAAAACCGAAACAAGCCTGCAGACTTCTGAAAAACTCCACAAATCATCTCTACATATAAAAAGGGCAATGCTTACCCTAACCTGCATCACTGAGCCCAACTTTGAATTTCTGCAAGGCCTTAAAAAGGTATAATCTACAGTAGCAAGTTTCATTATGATCCATTAAGTCCTTGTGATGTTATGTCGTACACTAGGTTTCAGAGACTCGTATCCATTGTGGCCACAATGAGAATCAAAGTGTGCTAGACGTCGAACTTGCCAGAGGTCTTAGCGAGGTGACCTTGTTTTTTCCTTGATACATGAAATCTTTGTCAAGATATCCCCATAGCTAACAGTGGCCAGCAGGTGGTGCTGTGCAGTGAAGTAAACCTCACTCCCCGATGCCAAAAGACGTTCTAGCGACAGACACTAGAGCCCTTGGGTTTTAGCCTCGTGGTTAGAACGCCTGCCTCCCATACCGGAACTATGAGTTTGAGGTCAGAGAGGGCTAACAACGCAGGTTACACATCAACCACACACACACACAGTCAAACAATTCCTAGATCTGCTCTTCCTTTGATGACACAGACAGTAAAAAAGTTCACAATGTCTAATAGTGTAGTAGAAAAACATTTCAGAGATTATAAAACTAAGACGCATTTCCCATTTTCAGCCAGGTCAGAAAAGACTCCCTAAATACAGTTTCAACCGTCCATGACTTCAGCTTGTTGCCCACCAAATGTTTCGTCTCTTTGTGAGGGCTGTGGAACTTGTTGATTGTCATTTTGGTGCCCATGTTGACAGGTGAGAGCATGCACACTGCCTGCGTGAAACCCGAGTTTCAGGGACAGCGCAAGTCTTACTGCTGCGGTGAGTCATGTAGATTTTCAGTATGGAGCCTATTTTTTGCACACGTGCAGTAAGCGCTTCTCAGGAAAACTAGAGAGTAAAAGATATGTAGGTGATAATATTAACATCCTACCAGCAACATTCAATGACTAACACTTTTAACTATGGTTTCAATGTCTGGGGCACATGTATGCAAAAGGTATACATGTGCTATATAGTCATCTGCTATGGCAGAAATCCAATGTAGGCTGTAATTATATTAGTTTGATAAGTTAACAGAATTTTAGGTGAAGGGCAGCAGTTTTCTGATGCCCCCCCCCCCCCGAACGAGGGTAAACAAAAGCCGAGCAGCGCTTTAGCAGAAAAGATGCCAGTGTAAAGAAACACGCGCATGTGAGCCGCAGCAGTTCAGCAACGTAACAGCACACGAATACGTGACACGTCTGGTGTGCAACAGGTTGGGACAGGAACAGTCAATCCTCATGGAAAGTGTCATAATACATGAGGACAATGTGGCCAAGTTCAACACATTTCTTGGCATGTTATCGATTTTTTATCGTTGTCAATTCTTCGTGTCCATGTACAGAAGAAATGGCGTGATTAAAATTCAACATGAGTCTGAAATTAAAAACGGGCCATGATTGAATGGCCACTGCACAGCTAACAAAACAGACAAGACTGGTACCACTTTCACAATCAGGTTACAAACTTATTACAGACCTTCTCTTTTGTAACTGAAAAAGTAAGGGATTTAGACTTTCTTTGTTAGACAGATTAAGAACTGCAGCAACCTTTACTAAACGGAAGTTGGCAAGAGGAGGGATCTGAGATTATCAGGTAACTAGGAAAGATTAAGAGAACAAAGACCAAACATATTTATATATTTAAAAAAAAAGCATCAGTCAAGTAATCTGCAACAACCTGATCTCAAATCAGCCAGCACCAATGTGACCAAAAGTCCCTTGAGAAGCTCCACAGAGTTCATAGTGAAATATCTCTAATAGAGCGAAGTCCGGCACAGTTCTCTGCGTGAAAGTGACAGCACGGAAAACAAATGTGAGGATTCACCCTTTTCATCCGGCTCAAGCTCCAAGCAGAGCAGAGTGGCCAGGACAACAAATCAATGGAGTTCATTAATGAAGAGGCAGGGCCTGTTGAGGAACAATAGCAGTCAACTGCAGCCGTCTCTGGCAATCTGGGCCAGGGAATCCTGATTGATGAGAAGAATTTTAAAATCCCCTTTACCCCCAGTGCCCCTCGTGTCAAACCTCTGACCTCTGGGTAGGAGAAAAAGCAGCTAGTAATCCCTGTAAGACGAACATCGTTTACCGTGCCAGATTTCTAGTCTAGTCACCCTGTCAACCTGACTCAAAATCAGTCAAAGCCACCAGACTAGTGACTCCAAACCATTTTGGCAAACAATTTACACATAACGCCCAACATTTTCAGACATAATGTTGACCACGTATAAAACTGGGAAAATGTGTTTGGGGGTCACATGACATCCTAACACATAAAACCCATTGGCCATAGCTCTGAATCAACTGGGACTGGACCGTGACCTCAGCCCCGTGTCAAGTCATCAGGAGGGCTGCTCCTGCATAATAAGGTCCAGGAAAGAGCCTGGAGGTGGATGATAATATTAAACATGCTCCAACAGGCCCTGGAGGCTCTCTTTAAATATCCCTTGGGAAACATTGAGATAACAATCCCACAAAGTGGGGAAAAAGGGGATTAAATATGCCAGCTACACCATCAAAGAGTTAGAATCCCCCCCAAATTTCTGGTATACAGTGGATGCATTCATCTTGAACAGTTAGGTGCAACAAAGAATTTTACACGACATGATTTCTTCTCAGCACAAACGAATAACTGAGTAATGAAAGTCTTGCAAGTCAAATACAGGCTAATTATTCTGTTAATTTTAGTCAAATGTAATGTACAAAAGTGGCACATAGGACAGCCAAGTCCCAGAAAGCTTTCAAGAGTCAGAAGAACTGACCACAACTAGCTATCACAATTGGATATAGAAAACACACACTAAAACAGATATCATGCCAGTGCTCAGACTATCCCATTTAGGAGCATCATGCCATACTCAAAGAAAACAAAACAAGTGCTTCTGAAACTCAAAGTAAAGCTACTTACAAAACCAAGAATAATTCTTATAACTATGGTGCATATAGCATAGCTGCTTTTAATTTGCTATATTTGACTTGCATTGATGCCGTAAACCCAGAAAGGCTAAGTCAAAGAAAACAGTAACTGTGAACAGTAAATGTAGTTTGAGGATGAAAGGGTAGACAGTACTGCACTAATCCTGCCAGAAATCCCTTTTCAATGACAGGAAGCATTAAGCGTCTTAGGTTGTACACTGAAGATTGGCCAGAGTTGCTGGGGGTTTGGGCTGCACACTTTGGGCAGATTGCACACAAGCTCATGTGCGCAAACTTGTTGATCCATCAGTGCGTCTCTAAAACTATTACATCTTGATTCTCCCTGTACTGACGATCCTTCTGTCTGAAGGCTTGTTAAAATTTTCCTGCAGGCCACCTGTTCCACGAGGCAGCTGTTGTCCCAGCGAGGCCACAGCCATTCCCGCCAACAATGTCTGGAATGGGGGTTGGAATCACGACTGAAGAAGCCCGTGCCTTCCCTTGGCCCGGGAACAACTCTGGCATCAACACATGCTGAAAGACTGACACATGGGCAAGAGTTCCAAGAGCGTGCTTGCTTCTGAAGGATAATGCCATAAATTATGACACTTTAAATGAGACACTGCAGCACAAAGTGGTAGTGAAGAACAAGTGTTTGGCTTTGCAAAACTGGTTAGGGAATGGCAGAGTAGTATAAACACTGGAGCAGTCGGAAGTGAAGCATTATCCTATGTTAACAGAACATAAGCTTTAGGATCAAGTATATACAAATGTACACAAAAAAGGGCACCTATAATCAGTTAGGTTTTTTTAAATTACCATCTTTACTACAAGAATCAGAAAAGTCAACAAAAGTGTGAAGAAAGAAAAGCCATGTTTGAGAGGAGCACAAAGGGGGGGGTTGTGACACAAAGCCTTACATCCTCTTACTGGATAAACAGGTTTT
>OMMV01173141.1:19006-33460 GCA_900302635.1 Chatrabus melanurus | reverse complement strand
GCGCGTGAGAGCCGGCGTGCCGGGATGCGCTCCAACAACCATCAAGAATACACTACGAATGCTGTCACGCTCTATTACGCATCCCCACGAATCGACACGCTCCGTTCCGAGCTCCACGAATCGAGGGTGATTCGTGACATTCGTGGAAGATTTTTTGACAGGCAAAAAATGCTCCACGAATGTCACGAATGTCACGGACCGACACGCGCTGTTACGAACTCTATTCAGATGCGTTACGTCACGCTATGAATGCCACGAATGACGGGAAAACGCCATTCGTAGCGCATCGTGACTATGTGTAAACCCAGCATTAGATGAAATACATCCGGTTTTAGAGTGGCAAACACCAACAGGTTTTACATGCAAATGATGATTTGAGGGCGAGTCTACTTCCATTCGTGGCTAAAGATGGGAGTGGACAGCAGGCTCATGCATGTGCGTACACTTCCACAGATTTATAAAGTAGAACCATGTGTATGTACAACCTTATAAATCTGGCAAAAACACCGCGTATGCACATTTTGGCCTTTGTGCGTACACACAGTTTTAGCAGAGATTGTTTTATGAGTTTTATGAATGAGGTCTGAGGAATCTTTAGTGATGTCTGTTCAATGATCATGTTTGTGTATTGAACGAGGGGGTTTTTTATTTTGTGCCTCTTGACCATATTCACACATTGTTCCTCTCACTGATTTCTATACCATTAGATATTAGTTCTGCTCTCGTGGTTTTTATCTACCCGAGCAGCCTTTTATCTCCCCTCATTAATTCCTCTCCCTCTTTTCTTCTTGTTGCCTCTGTACATTCACACTGAAGGTGAAAACGGCCTCTTTACATGTTTCTCATGTGATGGCCATATAACATCATCGTGCACAGTATGCCTGTAAGAACATCCAAACATGTCTGAGGAATCCGCTGCCCACCACACCTGAGCCGGCCTCTGATCTGATCTGAGGTCAGAGTTTGGTCACTGAAGGTATCAGTTTGCTGTTTGATTCTTTATCCCATTAATGCCAACTGACTGAAACAAAGTGAAGCCATGTGTGCGTAAATGAGCGAGAGCAGATGCTCAGGAAATGATCTGAGGCGGTAAGATAGGAGATGAGGAGGTAGGAAATAAACAGTGAATATACAGGAGAATCAAAAGAGGATAAAATTAAGGATATTAAAAAAATGAAGCATAGAAGAAGAAAAGGCACAAGCTGGCAAGGGAAAGGGAAGGAAGCAAGTAAAGAAGGAAGTATTGAAGGAAAAGAAAAGGGAGGGAAAGAGCTGGGAAGGTCAAGCTCTCCTGAGAACAGAGACTTCACAAGACGTGAAAGGCGAAATTTAAAAAGTAAAGGAAGAACAAGCAAAGCAAGAGCAGAGAAGGAAAGTAAACAAGGAAGTATGGAATGAAAGGAGGAGGTAGAGAAAGAAATGATAGGGCAGACTGAATAATCAGGTAAAGAAATAAGTAGGTAGGAACAGAAGGAGATGCAGCCACAAGGTCTAGGAGCCTCATGAAATGTGGGCATGTCCTTGGTCTTCTCCAGCTGCTGGGGTCCTCAACATGGAGGCAGGTGCGTGCTGGATCGTGCACAGAGAAACATGCCACAAAATGCCGCAGCTGATGTTTCCTCACAATTCAAGTGAGAGTCTTCATTTGAGTCTCCCGAAACAAATGTCCATTTGACACAAAGTCAATCCAGTGGTACACAAAGAGACGTAGTACCGAGACATCTAGTCCTGGTCTTAGATCACTAGTTAGTGTCCAAGTGTCACAACCACACATATCTGTCATAGCTGTCAGGACTGATCAGGAGACAAACAGTTCCCGGAAAGAGAGCGAGATAGAGAGAGAAAAAAAGTTCCTTTACTCTGAAGAAAAGTTGACGGCGTTGGCGCTTTGCAGAGGTTGTAGCTTTTAGACGTCTGTTGAGCCACGTGATGGGCTTTTAAGTGCAGCTTGCTTTGTTTTTTTAACCAGCAATTAAACTCTAATGAAAGTGCTGAACAGGAGGGCAAAGGGAGGTCAGGAAGTGAGGATTAATGCCGGGGTTATCACGCCCAGGTAGAGAGAGCACTTCTCATTTCCATAAATCACCACTTACTGCAGGGCCACGAATACCAGCCCATTTATTCCACAGCATTCAGCTGGCAGGGGCCAGAGGTCACAGTCTGATAACACGGTCTGACCTCAGACGTTTGTTCTGGGTTTACCATCCACCAAACCTCAATTACAGTGATGGAGAGAGAAAAATACCTGTTTTATTGCTTCAGTTTGGTCTGATAATTAGCACTTTATGAGCATGTATATCTATCTTTACTTTTAAAATAAAGTTTGCCTTCGTTTTTCAGAGGCTTTGATGCACCAGATCAATCCAAATAGCAACTTTGTTTTGCTTATGTAACATGTCATAGATCTGTGTCTGTGGTACATTATGGTACATCACTTGCATCATGAAGGAACTTCAGCTACAACATTTTTGGTCATGTGGCGCATTTCTCTGTGCATGAACCAGCACACAGGTCTAACCTGACCTGAGACCCTTGTGCCACTTGTTGAACACTGCCATCTGCTGGATATATCTGGCATTGTTGCAGGGAATGATCTTATCAAATGCAGCCACTCCCAAACTTAAGAACACAGAAGAAATCTACTGTGGCCCACTCTAACCTTTAATTGCAATTTTGATTGACATATGAGACATTATATATAATGTTGAACTCGGTCAGATAAATGAAGAATAACGTAATTTAAATCTCATGGCTTTCATTTTAAACATTACAAAATTGAAACTCAAAGATGTTTTTATTTATTTTTAATGATCTCCCACCTGCAGTACCTCCATGGTCCACTAGGGGGCCGTAGCCCACGCTTTGGGAATCACTGATCAAATGCATGATGGAAATTAGGAGCAGGTGTGGTTGAAGTTACATGTAGCTTGAAATAAACTTGGTTTGTGAATTTCTTTCATTCACAAAGCCTTCTGCTGGCCACAAAGGCCACCGCTGCCTGTCATTATATCCAGAATATCGGGGGTGGGGGCCGTTACCGAGATATCAGGTCATCTTCAAGTCTTTCTCCGCACTACTTCAAGTCCACAGCCAATATTTTCACAGTTGTAAACAAAGAAGCATCTTAATGTATCAAACATATTAGAAGGGATTTGCATTTGCAAAATGTGTGATGATTTGGAAAGAAACTAACTAACTAACAAAACAAGCCAGATGGTGATGCAGAGTGTTTAAACAAATGCATGAGTAGTTTTATCTGTCTTGCAGCACTGTGTCATAGTTAGAAGCAAAATGTTTCAACCAAGCTTTGCACTTTGTGCTGAAGATGGAAAAATCAACATTTTCTGTTTCATTAAGTGATCAGATTCGAAACTTGTTTCACTTCTGGTTAAAAAAAACCCCCGTTACTGATGGAGAAAACAGAGTCAGAAAACACAACTAAATTAAGGTCTCACTGGACACCGAAAGCCAAGATATGCTGTCGGCTTTCACCCCTGCAGCTCTGAACCTGATCGTACTGAAGCCTTTTTGTGCAGCGAGTGCCGTGTTGCTGCTGCCGGGCAACACATATACGCCAGCAGCAACACATACACGCCTCTCAATGTCTGTGAGCTTCAAACGATAATGAGCAACAGCAACTACATCCAAACACACAATAACAGTCAGAACTTAGCACTCCAAAACTTAGCTGAAACCCTGCAGCATTAAAGCTGCGAATCAGATCAAACGGCTCCGGGTGAGCAGCAGCAACAACTACCGAGCTTTATACTTTATGTCCAGTTCATCAAATGACAGCAGGACAACCCGCTACACGACTGAACGCAGGCTACAGCGCTGAAGGCCTTGTTAATAGAGGAGAATTATTTGTGAACTAGTTTATTCAAAAAGATGCATGTGGTGCAGCTACTTTAGCTCCAAACTGCTCTGTACTCAAAGTCGTCGATGTATTGTGAGGCAACGCAAAGTTACGAAAGAAAAAATTCCCACTATCAACAAATTAGACCAGACGTGAGGATAATGGCGTGGTCACGTGTGATTTCAAAGTAATTAATTAAGAGTCACGAAGTTGCCTGGTTTTTCCTGAGAACGCGATATATTCACTCGAGTAATCTGCGTAAACAGGTTGTATCGCGTTCAGCACACGTTGGTGAGCTTTGAAATCTGAATTCAAGTCAAGATGACCTCCAACTGTTGAGGTGTGAGGGAACTGAAGTCAAAAACGTCGATGTCAATGAAGGCCATGCATCAGGCGGTCACAGGGAAAAACCAAGCTGCAAAACAAAGCACTTAGTTTACCGGATGAATAAAGACCCGTTCTCACGTTCATGGATATGCATCCTTGAATGTTACATCTGGAAAACCTGTTCATACTTTGGAAAACTTTAGACAGTCCGGGAAGGTGTCTGTGATGAACTGGGATATTCTGTCATTGTGCCGTGGTTTAACTATAGTGGGATTTGCAAGATTGGACAAGATAATTCATCTGCATTGCCTCAGTCCACCCAGCTGTAAATGGGTACCAAGGCTGGTAGCTTCATGCTGCAGAATCTGGGGGTAAGCACCGGCACCAGTGGTCCTCAGGGCCTATATATTCATCATGAACTTTGACATACTTTGGCAATCCCTTGCATTTCCATGGAGCCCGTGATGTTGTCGAAATGTCCTGCCTGAAGGGCTATGCCCAGAAAGGGGCATGGGGGTATTTCTGGCAGATTCTAGGTCCAGAACCTCTGTGGCTGGAAAGGACCAGAGTCACGGTGAGAGGAGACAGTTCCAGATTAACTTCCAGGCCAACTTAGAGAAGGACTCAGTTCCTGACTGGGTCACACGGCCAGAGATCCTACATCCATGCAAATGGAGGCGGATTCGATGCAAAGGTCCAAATGGTAGAAGAGTGAGAACCCTTGTGGAAGCCATTTGTACTGGAGACCAAGGTGTCATCATTATCGTCAGAGAGGGGCAGAGACAAAGAGACCCCTCCAGGGGGAGCCAGAACAACCTGCCCAGGCAACATAGAAAGAAGAGGAGTCTGTTCCCAGGATCTCTACAAGAGAAAAAGGAAGAAATACAAGACACCCGTGAGTGTGATCCCAGTGACGTCCTGGACATTAACAGCAACGCTGGTACTCCTTTAATTCTCTCTGGTGAAGATCTCCATTGGAAGATGTTGAAGAAGTAATCTGAGAGCTAACAGCATGAATACAAAGGTTTAATTACTAAGTGATTGATGTGCTGAATAACGATTATGATACATTTATTACGGGATTAATAATCATAGAAAATCAATAGCTTTGATAAACAATGAGTACAATGATTTATTTACAATGATTTATGTGTTCTGTTCTAAGGGAACTCTGTCTGTAAAAACAAAATGGGCTTTTTGTGTTTTTCCACAATTGTGCAATAACTTTCCAGAAGGGCCATCGATCTTGAGCAAAAATAGCACAGTCACTATGACATCATGATGGGTGTCGTTTAGGACACTCTACTTATTAGCATAATCCATTTTATTGTTTAAAGATAGCGGTGTGAGGATGCATTAGCTGATGAATATTCAGAACTATAAAGATAAAAACAGGCTGTCAGACAGAACCCAGGCAGAATTCAGCGAGAACTCCAGCACAGATTAAAAGATCTCAAGAAGCCTTCAGAATGCTGCTTCAAAAGGGTCTTGGAATCCTTCTAAACTCAAAATTTTAGAATTTTTCAGACACTTTCTGAGATCAGATGTTTTACATCTTTTTTGCCAAAGGATTGCATGAGTATAAAACTATAGACTAAAAACCTAAAACCTGACCTTACTTGAATTTATGTTTTACAGCCATTGGTTAATTTTACCAACAGAATTCTTCAAAATTTTAATCACTTTTATGATTTAAAGACAGTTTTAAAGTTCAACTAAATCACAA
Source organism: Chatrabus melanurus (assembly GCA_900302635.1). Lineage (NCBI taxonomy): Eukaryota > Metazoa > Chordata > Actinopteri > Batrachoidiformes > Batrachoididae > Chatrabus > Chatrabus melanurus. The sequence continues at coordinate 27,551 of OMMV01173141.1, read as the reverse complement.
TTTTAGACAGTTTTCTGTGTTTGAATAGTTTGATTTTATTGCATTTAAACAGTTTTATACGTTTGATTTTTAAGACATTTTTTGATCAGATCGGATGTTTTTGAATGTTTTTCAGAGGAATCAAGAGTTCTTTTAATCTTTAATGGATTTTTTCCATTTATTTTTCATTCAATTTACTCATTTGTACTCATTTTAATTGAACTTTTGAGTTTCAGTTTTTCAGTGCTTATATGCTGCTATTTTTGATCAATAAAGACTACAATCTGCAGCTGAAGGAAAGTTTCCTGTCAAGCTATTTAACTTTTTAAGGGGTTTTGAATCAATAAGTCAGTCTCTCCTCGCTGATGTAAAAGACATAGACTTTGGTGTTGGTACCAGGTCCACGAGTTAAACAGTTAATCTAGACTTTGATTCAACACTTCCTTAGGAACCAAAGATTATTGGTACCTTGAACTTTTTTCAACATATTTACCAGTTACTATCAGGGAGAAGCTGTCCTTAATCTAAAGGATTATATACATGGGTGTCGACAGGGGCCAGTGCAATCAGGGGTAAAATTGAAACAGGGACGTCTCAGAGAAAGAAGACAGTTTGTTGGACGGAATTCTTCTGCTCTCACAGCGTTTATATTGGTCAGAATCTTATTCTATTAAAAGTAGGTGAGCTGATTGATAGAATTATTAATTAACTGCTTTGATATCACAGGTAATGAACACATGGTATAAGCCCGGCGTGGCACGTCATCAAACTGAACACCAGATCACATTCGTGGGCAACTGTGATTTTCACAAACTGGTTTGTCCAGTTGAAGACTGTGACCTTCCAGGATGCATATCCATGAACACGAGAATGGGGCTAAACATTCTGGGAAAAACTTGTGGTTTCAAACTCTGTGTGTGAACAAACGAGGTCACGGGTACAAACTGCCGAAATGGTTTTCCTTTGCCGGAGACAGAGTGAAGAACTCTCCACACTGAGTGGAACCGACGCTCCAGCGGAGGAGATTCAGACATCTGATAAGAATGCACCTCGGACGTCTCTCTTTGAAGATTTTCTGTGCTTCATCCAACTGGGGGAGACGTGGTACACGTGGGACATCTCGTCTGGACTGGGAATGCCTTGGAAACCTCCTGGTAGGATGTGGCCTGTCGTGCGTTTCTATATGGCTGTCAAGTGCTCTGACAAAGTATCAGTGTTTGACACTTCCTAATGAGGGCATGTTGGTTTAAAGGACTGTGTGAGGAGATCCATCGCTTCTTACATGTGTCTCTTTACGTTTGTCTCTAAATGAGGACATTTTACGCACCTTTACCAAAAGGAGTCCCAGCGGATCCATTAGGGACGGACAACCACTGCAGGTGAAATGGATAAACAGCAGGGAAGAGTCCATATCATCCATCACCAACAACACTGTTCCAGTCCTAAGAAACGCGAGAGCATTTTTCTTTTCCTCCAATCCTGGTCTCAGCTCTTTAAGTATTTATTTCTGTGTAATAAAGCTGCACAGCACATATGTTTATCTTCAGGGGAAATCCACTAAATATGTTGCAGAATACTGCTCACATGAATGCAGAGCCCAACGTTGATCAGGATCTGGAGAAGGATTCTGGATCCGGCTTTTAACATTTTGATTAATATCTTCAAACTTTTCACGGCAAATTCTGGAGTACATTTGGTCCCACTCCAAAAAAAGAGTTAAATAAACTCGATTATCGTGTTAAATCAAGCTGTTCAACACTAAAAAGAGTTATTTATACTATAATAGAACTGATTTCACTATATGATAGAGCTTTAAAAAAAACCAAAAAAAACTCTGTTTGGCGTGGGACCAAACGACCAAACGTCGTCCCGGCAGAGCAACTTTTACTCTGCAAAATTTACTGTAATTTCAAGCTGATTTCTAAGAAATTTGATGAAATCATCAATCATAGGATGAGGAATATTTTATTCAGTGTTGGCATTGATTCTGCATCAAATTCTGTATTTCTTTCTTTCTTTATTATGGGATGTCCCATGTAATGGACAGACCACCTAGTGGTGCTCCTCCGGGGGCCCGACCCCATGTCTGTCTGTCTGTCTGTCTGTCTGTCCATCTGTCTGTTATGACGTCCCGCCAAGTGGCCTTTTCTGTCATATCTCAGCAACCACTTAAGATAGGCACTTGATGTTTGGCTCATATGAACGTTCTTTGGAAGGGCTTTCACGAGTTGTTAATTTGGTTGCTATGGTGATGAAGGTTGCTTGGGAAAAAATATTTCTTGAATATCTCAGTAACTACTTATGATAGAGAGTTGATGTTTGGCTCATATGAAAGTTATTTTATACTGACTAAGTAACAAAAAAGGATTTTTTGTTTCTGTGAAAAAAGGTTGATTCGTGATTCTTCCACCGTGGGACGTCCCACCTGCAGGGCAAGAAATATTTTGGTGTTGATTGGAATCTGGATGTGGATTCTGGATCATTTCAAAAACATTTTTATAAATATCTTACATATCTATTACATAACAGAAAAAAGCTTTGTAAAAATATTTTTATACATTTCTCAAAAAAACTTGTTGAAATAATCGATCCAATTACAGTTTGGTGATGATTTGGATCGACATGTGCAATCTGGATCCTTTCTTAAATTCGTCTCTAAAGTACAGCAAAGATGTGGCATTTTTTGGACATTTTAATGTTTCCTACAAACTAAAATGCTGATCTCGATGGCACCTGTCAATCATTTCCGTTCTGTTATAGTGAAATAATGTTAATCACGTTACTGCAAGATAAGAAATAGAACTCCAAATGTGCACTAACGCTGTTAATCCCAATGCAAACGTCCAGGATTCTTTGGCTTTGGCACAGGCATGAGATGGCCGAGTGCCTTTCTAGTTTACCACCATCCATTTCTTAAGTAAATGTGTCACACATCCCTCCTGGCCGCATCTTCACATCAGACATTAGTTCAGCTCTCCTGCTTTTATCTACCTGAACATCTTTCACCAATTATCTCCTCTCATTAACTCCTCTGCTCCTCCTGCTCCCGTCTGTCCATCTGGATGCTCCTGCTGTGTGTAATCTTACATCCATGTATGACAAACACGCGTGAAGAATCTGCCGTGAGTCGTACCTGAGTCAGCCTCTGAGCAGAGGTCGGCTGTCGGTGTAAAAACCACATCCGCGCTGTTTGAGCACCGATTACATCAGCACCACTCGGGCAGAATGAAGCGTGACTCTGTATGTAAATCAAAGTGAGCAGCTTTCTCTGCGTCCTTGGCCTTTGAGATCAAGACATGCCCGGGAAGAGCTTGTGGACTCATGAGGTCGCTGGACAGAGGTGTTTTGTAATTTGAATATCGTTGTAGGAGAACGAAGGTCCAAGTCTTTAGGGTCCTGTTGCTTCCTGTCTGAATGTGAGGCTTGGACTCTAACCAGTGACCAAAGGCAACGACTGGATGTCTTTGGTACCAGGTCTCTTTGGAGGATCCTTGGATACCACTGGGATGACTTTGTGTCAAATGAATGGTTACTTAGGGAGACTCAGATGAGAAGTATCAGTTGCATTTTGAGGGACCATCAGCTATGACATTTTGGCTGTTTGGTGCTTTTCTCTGGACATGATCCAGGACATAGGTGCCTCATAGTCTAGGATCTGGCTAAGATATGTATGCACTTAATTTAGGAGAGGATAACTCAACTGTTATAGGCTAATATGACCCCAAGGAACAACTTGGGATTTGTGCCAAAATCTGTGTCGAGGGCAAAAAGCCTGAAAATGACCACGCCCTTTTTTAATTGGAAGTGCTAGATGTACTGTAACATGCCCAACCTGCTGACCCCCAGAAGCCACATATATAAGAGGTAGGTAAATAAATGAATATATATATATATATATATATATATATATATAGATTGTTACTTTGGAGAATTGGGGATGGACCAGTTGTCTGCCCGGGTGATTGCCTTCTGGGAGCGGTGGGAGTGGTTCCATGGTGTGGTGGATGTACAGCACCAGCACATTCTCCCAGACTTGACTTGATTATTATTACTATTATTATTTTTCATAAAACTAGAACCGTGTTCCCAAACCTGGTCTCGTATCCAACCCAAACTCTTCCTGGTTCCATGACGATTAATCACATCTGATTGAACTTGTTTCTCACATAATTATGACTTTAGCTTTGATATAATTTAAGGTTATCCTCAGAATGTAGGTTTTTCTTACAGTATACTATTATGGGCTGTTTTGCTTTTTATTGATAGCGGTAGAAAAACAGGGGAGATGTGCGATAAGCGTCCCGGCGCAGGAAGCCGACAGTTAAACACCTTAACTGTGAGACCACCAGTGTGCCACATCCTCGAAGGTTCACCGTTGCTCACTTTGCCCGAATATTCTGTCGACTGAAACTTTATTATTCACTCAGACAGCAGGTCAGCAGTTAACTTTAACACAGAGATAATTCCAGAGATTAGCCCCATGCTAATTTCCTGATCTGCTGGCAGAACAGAAAGCAGCTCAGACTGGATGAAGATGTTCTCTTCAGGTCGACTTGAAGCAGATTTTGGATAAAACCAGCAGGCATCGTGGTGATATTGTTCTCTGAGACTTTTCCTCCATCATTTTTTTCTTTTTTTTCTTGCTGTGGATGAAGCAGTGGCTGTGGCGCTCAGGGCCCCACTGCCATCTTTTATTATTTATGAATCTGATTAATAATCTGCCTCTCTGCTGCAGGAGAAACTGAGATATATAAAAGCACCCAGAAGAAAAGTATAATTCCACCACAGTGAGCAAAAGCTGCAGAAGAAAAGAAACTATCGTCTCCCACATGTTTAATAAGAATAAAAGCCGAGACGGTGAGACACACTAAGTGTGTTAAACGTCAGGAGGAGGCGGAGTCAGGAAGACAGCTGACCATGAAAAACCAATAAAGTCAAATACAAGTTATTCAGAGATATAACACAAGAAGAACAGGATGAAATAAAAAGAACGGGATGCAGTACTGCAGAAATAATAAAATAAAAATGCAGCTAAAATCAGGATTGATCACCATTATAAAAGAAAAATCACAAGGTTAATTATTAATGAGGATTTAAACTGTAAACATCGTGTATTCATAAAACTTTCCACAAACACACAAAGACCCATTCTTTTTGTGTTGTGTTAATGTAATATTTACTTACTTATCTTTGTTTGGAGAGTTAACAAAAAAGTAAGGAAACATCAATAAACCGGACGGGCACTCGTCAGTGGGAGGAGGACTGCATCATCCAGAGCTCAGGTGTCTCAGAAGGCCAAGGACACGCCCACGTGTCACCTGGTGCCGGATCCCAGATCAGGATTAATGAGAAACACGAAGTACATTCTGACTCCATTATTCCCACATAACGCCTGATAGATTATTACAAGAGGATCAAAGGTTTTTTTCAGTTGGACGACCAATGTATAGACATAGACCTGGGTTCGGTCCCCAGTGTGTGCTTCAGGCTACCCGTCTTCGTCCCAGTCCATCCAGCTGTAAATGGGTCCCAGCCTTGTCTGGGGATAGTAACCTGCGATGGACTGGCATCCTGTCCGGGGGAGCTGTAGATTCTCATCTGCTTCACACTATCCGAGTCTAAAGACCGACCCGATGGACCTCAGGGCCTATACAGGATTATTACCCCACACTCCCGCCTCCCCTCATTAATCGATCTCTCTTTGACAGTCCAGTTTGTGAGAAGAATCATGTATGTTTTGAAGCACTCTCTGCAGGAGTTAATCAGGATTATGAACCCTTTGCTTGTCACCTTTGTACAGAAACGACACTCCTACAGTACGCAGTTTGTACATCATCAGCAGCCTCATTTGCAATTATCAGTGTAATCAGTACACTTGCTGACTGTCAGAATTTATCACCTTTATTTCCAACTGAACAACACCATTATTGGATTTTAATTAGACCACAAGCTGATCAGAGCAAAGCTCATCAAAGCTCCTCTCAAAATGTTAAGATGACATTTGCGGCTCTCTTCATTAATCACAACAGTCGTCAACTTCCTGTGTTTCAAACTGGATCTAAACAGCACCAGGAGAACATTAAGTTTCACGGTAACTGTTGTGTGTTTTAATTTAACCGGAGTCACTCTCCTGTTAATAGTTAATAGATAGTTAAGAGTTACCGCCGTGTAGCCTGTAGAGGTAACCAACAGATAACACAAATGTTATGACTTCGCCTCTGTACATTTATTGGATTATTAGCAGGATTAATGAAGAACTAAAGAATGATTTGAGTGTGTCGTAACCTGGAATAGAAACCACACAATTATTTTTTTTGATGGATCCCAAAAAAGGGTGAAAATTGTTTTGCATCAGACATCAAATAGTCCAGCCTCGGGTCTGATGTAATCACATCTAGAAACCTACTGTTATATCAGTGACCACCCATCAGTATCACCTCCTGACTCAACTGTCAACCTGCTGCCATTACATTCTGTTACCACAAGGGGTGCCACAAGTATTTTTGAAATAGCAAATATAGACGTGTGAGCGTCACGTGTTGGATGAGTTTACCACTACTTTCATCTAAACAGTGTTGACCTGGAAGTTCTAACCTTTACATCCACACCTGGTTTGTGTAAGCTTACAGACGAGAAACACAAGCTCTCAGTGCCCCCCCCCACCCCATAAAATTCATGGTAAAACATACAAAAAAGTAATGCACAGACATTCGGACATATTTCTATGTATTTTTCAGCTAAATTCGTACACATCTGACACATTCCTCCGCCGAGAGGCGGTGATGATGTCACCGAGAATAAGATGGGGAATCATCTGAGTGAAAAAGTGAATATTAAAGCTGCACGCAGCGATGATCGGGCCCTTGAACTCCACACCAGTCGGGGCCTGTGGCGACCGCAGCCTCAACGGCACACGCTGCCTGGCAGAATTTGAAGACAATCTCATTCATTCCCTAGGAGGAGTTTGTTAAAGTACAATGTGTGGAGATTGCAAGAAAGTGGCCGCTAAATGCAAAATGTCTGACTTCCTGTTGGGTTTACAATATGTCATCAAGAGGCTTTTTTGTAGATCTTAATATGATACACACGTGATCCAAATTTTGTAAATCCAGGTGGAACATACTACGAGGGCTGCTTCGTTGAATATTTCTAGGGGGCACTATTGAGCTGTTTTGCCACATGCATGTGCTTATTGTCATATAGATAAGTTCAGGTGTCGAATCTTATTATCAAACATGTGAAGTTTGGCTCAAATTCGATCATGTACACTTGAGTTATAGCAACTTGATGTGTCATGGTGAAACGTCAAAATTTGCCACACCACCATGATCAAACCGTTTGATGGAAGCTAAAGGTTTGAGCAACTTTTCATCACAAAGGTCTTTAGATGTTACCAACCAAATATAAAGTTGATCACATAAAATCCTGAGGACGAGTTTGTTCAATACAACACCTGCAAATGGCCATGAAATGGCTGCTAAATTCAAAATGGCTGATTTCCTGTTGGGTTTAGGGTGTGGCACCAAGAGGCTTTTTTGTAGATCGTGATATGATACACATGTGACCCAAATTTTGTAAATCCAGGTGAAACATACAGCAAGGGCTGCTTCGTTGAAAAGTTCTAGGGGGCGCTATTGAGCCATTTTGCCACGCCCATTTGAAAGATGCTTAAAATATCAAGCTTTTCACCACGACTGACGTATATGCAAAGTTTTTTTGAGTTGTCGAGCATCTTTAGCCGCTCTACAAGTCGATTTATTTTGGCTTAGAAAGAAAGAAAAAAGAAAGAAAGAATAGGATATAGTCTGAACAATTTCAAGCGGGTCCTCGCGCTGTTAGCGCTTGGGCGCTAAAAATCCAGTAAGTCATCTTATATTTATTATTTTTGTTTTGTAACCAAAATGCAAATGTACATTTCTGAAGGTTAAAGTGCCTGTAAAGTGAAATCCAATCTGTGTTTTGAAATTTGTCAAACCACAGAAAAACATGTTATTAACCACCTAGCCAAATTTTAATGATTAAAAAAAATGCAAAGTAGATAAAATTAGGTTTCAAAATTGCGTTAAAATGAGCAGTATTCCCTCGCTCTCTCTCTCTCTGCTCTCAGACTGTGGGGCGTCTTGGCTGAAAGCACTGAAACCACACCCCAATGGTGTGGTTTATTGAACAACATGGAACATACAAACACGCAGTGAGATAAAAAAAAAACATTCTATAGGAAACAACAATACACCATTTGAAAGGAAACAAAAGAAATAAAACAAAGAGGGGGATTAGTCCAACCGCTGTCTAACAAGACTCAAAGTTTGAGCGGGATGACCATAGATTATTTTTCTTCTTTTTCTTCTTGTTTAACGGTGGTTGGCAGCCATCATAAAAAGGTGCATTACCGCCATCTGCTGCTCCGCAGCACAGATTCAAATCGGTTCTAGCTTTATATAGGCGTATGCTAATGCTTCCGCAAGTGAAACCGTGGTGCGTCATACGGTTCGGTTTTAGCCACCGCCCACCAAAAACCTGGGGTGAAACACAGAAATCCAGTCAAAAACTCCAAAAACCCCCCCCC
>OMMV01173141.1:0-15682 GCA_900302635.1 Chatrabus melanurus | reverse complement strand
ACGAGCAGCGGTGGTGAATTTCATGCCATGTTTTTATTACGGACAGACACGTTCACTTTACACAAAAAGCGCTTGCGTCCGGGACTCTGGAGACAGACGCACTTTCTCACAGGAATGAAAAATAAAAAGCACAGACAAATGACACTGAGTCTGAAACTGAGACGGTCGTCAGAAAGGCGGAGAAAAGGAAATATGTTTCTTTTTGGGCCTTGGTTCTGGTACCACGAGGAAAAAGAAAAGAAAAGCGACTGAACGGAACAGAGGTGATCAATTCACACACAAAGTACGACTGCAAGTATTGATCACAACCACAATCAACAAATAAATAAATACGTTCTTGTGATTCAGTGAGACCACCGTATCTGGTTCTGTGTGGTCTTAACATTTGATTCTGTCCTAAACTGTTTAATTCATATTGGCTTCAAACTGTGAAACAATTGTGACCTTTAGTTTGACCTTTTAAAGTCACCCAAGCTCAAACGTGCTTTGACCAACAGGAGAGTGATTACTGTGATTTCCAGATGCAAATGGGTACCAGCCTTTCCTCTGCGTCCCGTCCAGGGGAGCTGGAGACTCTCATCCTGGGAAAATCTGGGGATAAACACCAGCCCGATGGACCTCAGGGCCTGTATGGGACTTACTTCTACTTCTTTTTCTATATTAGTTTTTAATGGTAATCATGGGTACATATTTAACCATTTCCTTGAAAGAGCCATTCTAAACATCCCCTAAACTGTGTATAAACATTGGGATAAAATTCTGACCTTGGCCTATGACCTTCACTTTAACTGATTTTTAAGCCTGATGAAAGTTGCAGGGTTATTGTTGTCACCTCTGTGTGTCTGTCTGTCTGTCTGTTCACAAAATATCTCAAGAATGCCAAAGTGGATTTTAACCAACTTTGGCTCACAAGTTGCCTTTCACCCAAGGATGAACTCTTTAACTTTTGATCAGCCAGGGTCATAGCATCATGAAGTGGTGAATCTTTGAATTTTTCACCCAATGCAAATAGATAGGAAAAGCAATTTCAAGGGCCTCTAACTCCAGAAATAGGGCAGATAGACCCATGGTTACTATTTAACATTAATAGGAAGTCATATATGGGCTTTCAAAAGACACCATTAGAAATGACCTTGAGTGACCTTGAAGGTCAAAATCAAGGTCACTCAAACTTAGCTTATAGCTGGTAGCTTATAGTGGATAAACGGTGTTAGAGTGGTTCATAATTACTATTAGACATGAATAGGAAATCATACATGGCCTTTCAAAATATACCATCAGATTTGACCTTGGGTGACCTTGAAGCTCAAAATCAAGGTCACTCCAGTCTCCAACTTTTGATCACTTATAATGGCTAAACGGTGCAAGATTCTGTAACCTTAGTTACTATTAGATATGAATAGTAAGTCATATGTGGACTTTCTAAGTATGCCATCGGCTTTGACCTTGGGTGACCTTCATGGTCAAAATCACTGTCAATCAAATTTTGACGTTTTTGCCCAATGCAAATCGACAAGAAAACCATTTCAAGGGCCTGTAACTCCAGAAATAGGGCAGATAGACCCATGGTTACTATTGAACATTAATAGGAAGTCATATATGGGCTTTCAAAAGACACCATTAGAAATGACCTTGAGTGATCCTGAATGCCCAAGTCAAGGTCAAGCAAACTTGAATCACTTATTGTGGCAAAACCGTGAGCTTGCACATCCTGAGACAGTATCACATAGAAAAGTTATTTGGGCTCGATGTGCTTTGCACTCTCTGAGTGTCCTTCTAGTTTTCCTCAAAATCAAGTCACTTTGTCATTGGCTGACCCTCAGGCATTCACGTTTGGTGTAAATCAAACCAAAACTGATCAAGTTATTTTGTTTCATACCTCCACATGCACTGCCGCTGCATATGGGTGAAATAAGAGGGCTGATAAAATTTAGTACAATTATTTACAACGATCTTCATGACAGCTAAATTCTATGTACTTATTGTACATATTTAAGGCAGACACTGATACGAGACGCTCGTTCCTTATCAACATAATGCAGATTATTTGACACGTTTGATTAGTTCATGCTGTCACAATCTGCCGCTTGTCCCTGTCTTGTGTCCTGTTTGTTGATAATTGTAGTTTTGTGGTCACTGTTCCTTTGTTTTATGCTTTTGCCATTTTTGAGTTCTGCTTTAGTTTTCAGTTCACCCTGGGTTCTTTGTGGTTTGATGTTTCACGCAGTCTGTCAGTCCGTGTCTGTCTGTCTGTCTGTGTGTGTGTGTGTTTGTAGGCGTGATCCTGTCACTCGCTCTTCCTCACAGCTGTTTTCACATCACAATAACTGCACCCGCTGCTTGACTTCTTCTTATGTGTCACTATTTAAGGTTGTCACAGTTTCTCCTCAGTTGCTGGATTATTCTTGTTTTCTTCGCTCCTGTCCGCGGTGTTTTCCACCTTCATTCCCCCGTCATTCTTCGTCTCCCCGTCACTCCATGCTCCAACCGACTCCCCTCCTTTGTACCTGATGTTTTTGGACTGTTCCCTGTTTTTGGACTCAATCTGTTTATTCTGCTAAATAAGTCACTTATTTCTCTGCCCGTGTGGTTACTGTCTGCATTTTGGGTTCACTTGAATATGAATCGTAACGAGTGTGTTGTGCCATGTTTCCAAGTGTGCACAGAGGCTTGAGATAGAAAATAACTCCTTGTGTGATCGATGTTATTATTGGGTGTTAATTTGTATAATCACAAAAACAACTTTATTGAGCACATAAAGAGATTTTATTTGCTCAGAGAGAAAGCTGCACCATATGAGCCACCACATCACCTTTTCCAAGGACTTGGCTGCATGCGCTTAAAAACTACTTAAATATTTACTTGATGCGTACACATTTTGTTTTTTGTTGTCTCGAGCCACTCCAACACTCACACACTTTGGAAGTCGGGTCCTTTTTTGGCTGCTCTTATTTGGGGCTTCAGCAACAGAAACATGGATCTGCTCCTCTCACAAAGTCTTTATGGAAGTCTGGTGGACTATTTTGCCTGTGCAAATTTTGCAAGTGCAAGTGTGTCTGTCTGTGTGTGTGTGCATGTGCACCTGTGTGGCCTTCTATGTGCCGCTCTGCTTGTAATACCATCGATGTAGCACCATGCAATGCGCTATGATGTAATATGGGAAACACGGCACCGGTTGCATCGCAGAAATTTTGAGCACACTCGAAATGCTGCATTCCGGTCTCATCTCTAAAGGACTGACACAATTTATAAACCCTGTTCGGTGTCACTGCTGGTGGATGATGACTGAGGGAACTAATCGCCAGGTAATGCTTTGCACCACTATGTTTTCTGAAGGACTGACACAACTCACCAAGACACACACACTCGTAACGCAGGTGCTGCGCACTCGCTGCGTTTCTGTACAATCGTGGCAAAACACACATTTGCATCTGATCATCGTGTAGCGAGCGGTCGGCTTTGGATGTTGGTGTGACGGTCGTTCCAGTTGTTTCTCTGTATTGAGCGTTTTTTCCCCCCAAGCTTTGGTTTTGTTGTTCGTCTAAATTCAGCACAAAGTTCGACTTTTAAAGGGAAATGATGAAACCTCAGCCTTTCCTGCACTTGTGTCTGATGGTTATTGGCGACTTGCCTCAGTGTGTTTCATGAATACCAAACACTGTGGAGTAATTTGGCCGTTACATAAGACCCCAACATGCTCCAGAACAAATAGGCCTTTAATTGACTTTTTGATAGCTGTATACACTGTATACTGAGTTATAGACTTTAGAAAATAAGACACCCCGATCTTTATGCTCCATTATCTATAATCCTCACTTCAGCACACACACACACACACACACACACACAGACAGAATGTCCGGCACAGCGAGACGGCTCACTTTACGACGTCGACTGAAGGAAGTCCATTGGTCTGTAACGTCTTTTATCCAATAAGTCGGCAGTAAAAGGTTAACAAGCTGACTGTGATAAATGGAGGCAGTAAGAACTTGATGAGGTTCAGTGTGATATTCCCTCCGCTAACAGCCTCACATCAGCGTTTACTGCCAAACCTTAGCGGCTTGGATAAGCAGTGTCAGCTAAAACCGGCCAAACTGTGAATGAGTCCGCTGGACGACACACAGTATCTACATACGCACTCAGTTCTTGGAACAGTTGTATGAAAAGTGTTCCGTCTGTAATGTTTCTGAACACATTAAAGCGTCTCCACCCGCCTGGAGGAGCTCAGCTGCAAAACCGTAGATCCCCGGAGCTCAACTCGCAATCCACAATACAACAATAACATTTAAAAGGTTTAAGACATTACAGGTGTATGATTACAAACCATAAATTACAGCAGAGGAAGATGTTAACATGTGCACATAGGTGTTTTGGAAAACGGAGCTTTTTCTATGCCTTTTGTCCACAGGCAAACTGCATTTTTGGTCACTGAAAACGGAGCTTTTGCAAAACTCATCCCAGGGTGAAGATTTTCAGAAATTCTGTTTCAGTGATTCAGTGTAGACAAGGAAAACGGTGTTTTTGTCTTGGAACGTCAAAGTGTGCACCGTGTCTATTGTTTGCAATGGTGGAGGGAGCGAAAATACCGTTACTTTTAAGGTTGCGATGAGAAAAATCTTGGGACGTTTCACAAGGGTACTTCTCAGGGCACAAGCATGGATGTTGGCATACTTGAACTGACAAGACTGACAAGACTCCCAATCCACGTTTTCCTGAGTTCTTCTAACTTGTAATCAAGGGTGATGTTGAGAAATAGCTCGACTTGACCATCATTCCACACATAAGACTCACCCCTTCCTCAATGCGCCATTATGGTTAGCCTACCGGAACCAGTGACAACTATTTTTTTGTCCAGTCTTCTGATTGGCAACCATGGCTATACGGTGAGGGTTACATCGCCACCTGTTGCATTGGCATGCTGTTGGCAGCACTTGACAACGTGCATTGCATTTTCATACGGACCGAGATATTTTTTCACGCCATGGCTGTTGACAGGATGATCCTGTCAATAAGGAATTTTTTTTGCACTATTGACAGGATCACTTTAAATGTTGGCAACCAATCAGAAGCCAAGAAATGCAACCAATCAGAGCACACCTTGCTTGCTTGTGTGTTGTATTCTGCCAGGCCGCATTTTATGCGACATCATTGCTCACTTTTTGGATGCAGGCCTTTAAAATTATTTTATGGAGGGTTTTTTTTTTGGTCATTTTCAGCCAAAAATGTGTATTTTGGGCTCCTGTGCCGTGATATTAAGATCATATGACCTGACATTTGGTGTGGTGGTAGCTTAGGAATACACGCTTGGGCGTGTTTGGCTGTTTTGGCGGGAAACCACATATGTATGGGAAGCTCTGATTGACAGGGTTTGTAAGAATGAAGGCAGAAAGTCCCCGTTTTCAAAAATGCCTGCAAACATGTGGACTTGGCCTCAGACCTCAGTCGTTCGCTGATCTGGATCACAACATATCCCATCTTAAGTACTTTTATTTTTGGCCGATGGTGCTGACGTCAACCAGTCGTAATTATCTCGTTAGTCCTCTTCACGTTGTTGTTGCTCTGCTGCCGTCGTCACAGAGCAGGTAACCAGTTCTCCAAAGTTACTAACAGGATGAGAAGTTACTGTTTAATATCCAACAATTAAGAAGAAAATTCATTTAACTTCAGAGGAATTTAAAAAAATTTTTTGCCACAACAAAAGAGCCATCCTCAGAGACTTCCTATCAGCAACCATCTGGACGCTCGCTTGGCGGCGAAGCGGCCAAACTTCCCTCCAGACACTTCATATGAAACTTTAATTAATGAAGAAAGTGTAGGAGCACGGAGCAGTGAATCAGTAGCCTCGGCGGCTCTACAGACTGACAACAACAACCTTCCTGCTCCGGGAAACCTCACGATGGCGGCAGCGGTGGCAGGCTTGCAGAGGAAGAAGAGGAACTAATTAAATTCGGGTTTCGGCTCGCTGTTTTCTCTCAGCACGCCCCAAGCAGCAGCTGGGAGACGGAGCAGAGAATTAAACGCCACCGTTTGTTTTCAGTTGGGCCCGTGATGCCTTCATGGGCAAAATGAAACACGATACTGGGGTTTTGTGTCCGTGTGTGCAAAACGTGGACTCCTGTACCGGCTGGTAAATTTAAACATCTCATCATTTTAACAAGGATTACATAATGACTCTGCTGGTACCATTCATTAACGACAGCTCCCATGATCCTTCAGTGCAGAAAGCAGCGCCACAAAACTCGGTTACAATAAAAGAAAAAAAATTCCACTTTTACATAATATGAAGGTCTGTAAAAATATTCTTCTACAAATATTTCTCAATACTTCTGAAGTGCTCCAGATCCTGATCTGGATTTGAATGGACTTTCACTTGTTTACTGTCCTTCATGGGCTGACAGGATTCTTCAAGATCAGCATTTTTAAGGAATATTTTTAAAGTGTTTATATAAAAAAAAAAAAATTTTTAAAAGTGGGGGCGGCACGGTGGTCCAGTGGTTAGCACTCTTGCCTCACAGCAAGAAGGTCTGGGGTTCGATTCCCACCGTGCCCAGTTCCTTTCTGTGTGGAGTTTGCATGTTCTCCTCATGTCTGCGTGGGTTCCCTCCTTGGTACTCCGGCTTCCTCCCACTTCCAAAGACATGCAGGTTCGGTGAACTGGTGATTCTAACATTGACTGTAGGTGAGTGTGTGGCTGTGTTTGTCTGTCTGTCTGTGGCCCTGCGATGGACTGGCGACCTGTCCAGGGTGTACCTTGCCTTTCGCCCAATGGAAAGTGCCTTTCGCACACTTTGGATAGGCTCCAGCACCCCGTGACCCTTAATTGGAATAAGCGGGTATAGAGAATGGATGGAATGGATTTTTAAAGTGACACAACATGCTCTGTTTAAAATATATATATATATATATATATAATAATACTAATCCAGAATTCACATCTGAATACGTCAAGGGATCTTCATGTTCCAAGATGTTTTATGGAGATTAGGTAAATATTTTCTTAGTAATCACAGACAAACATACAGAGTGATCTCCTTCATACAAGAACAGTATTAAGAAATCCTAATTTGGAGCCAAATTCAAACTGGGCTCTTTTAAATCGCCTTTTCAATTATAAAACTATGATTAGTTTATCCTTAATTTTAATGCCCCCATCTGCCATCCTTCCTTCCATTCACACATCCATCCAGTCATCCATCCACCTACCCATCCATTCTCCATCCACCCATCACCCATCCATTTTTCCATCCATCCATCCATTTAATCATCCATCTACCCATTCACTCCCCCTTCTGCCATCACCTGTCCATTCTTCCATCATCCATTTTTACCCATCCATTCCTCCATCCACCCTTCATGCATCCATCCATCCATCCATCCATCCATTTAATCATCCATCTACCCATTCATTCCCCCTTCTGCCATCACCTGTCCATTCCTCCATCATCCATTTTCACCCATCCATTCCTCCATCCACCCATCATGCATCTATCCATCTTCCCATTCATTCCCCCTTCTGCCATCACCTATCCATTCCCCCGTCCATCCCTTTTCACCCATCCATTCCTCCATCCATCCATCTTCCCATTAATTCCTCCTTCTGCCATCACCTGTCCATTCCTCCATTCATTTTCACCCATTCATTCCTTCATTTACCCATCTTGCATCCACCCATCTCCACTTGTAGAAAATTCCCGAAACAACAGAAACTGCACTCAGAAAAAGACAACTTTTAGCTTTTGATTTCTTTTCTTCAATATTATGTTAAAGTGTTGAAGCTGAAGATCAACCTAAACTATCCACGTGTGTGAAGAGCCGGAGGCAACAAGAAAAAGAAAAAAGACAACATGTGAGAATCTGATCAATGTTCCTTTGGTCAAACACAAAACTGTGTAAAATTCTGCTGCGGCTAATTGCTGTAATGTTTGTTAGAACGCCGTAATGAGGCCGTAAGTCATTTCCCCTTTGATGAACTTGTGAAGATGAAATGGCGAGAAGCCTCGAGGTCGACTCTGATCAGCTGACACAGAAATGACAAGTGACGTATCTTTTGATCTCACAGCAAAAGAGGAAAATCACAGATTATCACAAAGCTCCACTTTAAGGCTTTCACACGGTTACATCATGTTTTCTCACAAATAAAAACCCAGTTTTTTATGTATTCACATGTAAATAATGTGTGATTACAGCAGCCTCTGTGTGGACTGTCCAAAAAAAACCAAAAACAAAAAAAAACAACCCCCTGGTAAGTCTGTTCATTTTTACAGAGCCAAAAAAAAAAGACATCTGTTGATTGACAGTCAAAACTGTCAAAGCTATGAGACATATGATGTGATTGGCTGAAATGAAAGGACAATGAATATTTGACACACCCTCTGATTACCTCTGCCAAAGAGGTCATGTTTTCATGTGGATGGTAGCGCGGATCCAGGTCAAGGACTTTGATCTGTTATTCTGGACTTTGATACTGATTGCTTTGATCCTGGAAACAAAATCAAAGGTTTA
Organism: Chatrabus melanurus; assembly: GCA_900302635.1. Lineage (NCBI taxonomy): Eukaryota > Metazoa > Chordata > Actinopteri > Batrachoidiformes > Batrachoididae > Chatrabus > Chatrabus melanurus. The sequence continues at coordinate 7,180 of OMMV01173141.1, read as the reverse complement.
CACTCAGGATCAAAGATCAGTAATCAGGATATCAAAGGTCATCAATCAGGTCAGGTTCAAAAAGTTAGTGATTGGGATTAAATGTGAGTGGTCAGGATCAATGTTCAGCAACATGAATCAAATGTGAGTGGTCAGGATCAATGTTCAGTGACTGGGATCAAATGTGAGAGCCCAGGATCAAAGTTCAGCAACATTGATCAAATGTGAGTGATCAGGGTCAAAGCTCAGCAATTGGGATCAAATATGAGAGGCCAGAATCAAAGTTCAGCAACATAAATCAAATGTGAGAGGTTAGGATCAAAGTTCAGCAATTGGGACCAATTGTGAGAGGCCAGGGTCAAAGTTCAGCAACTGGGATCAAATATGAGCGATCAGGATCAAAGTTCAGTGATAGGGATTGAAAATCAGTAATCAGAGTAAAATGGTCAATGGGCTACATTGCTGTAACACTTTTCCATCTGATGCAGACACTTAAAGCATTTTACAATGAAGCCTCACATTCGCACACTTGCATCGTGCTACCACACAAGGTTCTCCACTGCACTCTGGGGGCAGCTTGAGGATTAAGAACCTTGCTCAAGAGTACCTGAGTGAGTTTTACATTAATAATGTAGTTCAGCCTGATCGTGCTCAGAACCCTGATGGACAACAGCACCAGGAGGATGTGGACGCTCCCACTGTGGCTGTGCACTTTAATCCAACACGGCGTCATGGCGGTAGCACCGGAGCCATTAAAAACCAGCCAGATGTCTTCTTTTTTTTTCTTACACGTGTTCAGTCAGTAACATTCTGTGATGACCGGCAGGCAGACTGCGTCACGGTGGTTCTGGTGCTGCTGCCCTTTATTTTCAGTGGTTTTGGTCGGACGGGCTCATTGGCTTTCACCTCGCTCTCCTGTGGGATCACTAACCTGATGTGATCGGGTTAAGCGAGGCCGCTCGCCCTGAATGTATTCCTGAAACACGCCTCAGCCTGCATGGAAATGCGACGGTTCAGCACGCAGCCGTGGATGGAAGAGGAGCATCGATCGCATCAAAAACAGAATAACATTCCGCTTCTTATCTGGGTTTTGTCCTGCAGAACGGCACCGGCAGATCAGCGATCGGACACAGATGTACCTTTGCTGCTCAGGAGATCATTTCCCATAATCCTTTGGTTCATGCAGGTCAGACGTGGACACAAAGGCGAAGTGTGCCCTTTGACTGTGACACAAGCGGTCGGTATCACCGGATGATAAAACGGTAAACAACAGAATCACTGCGCCGAGAGTCATAAATTTGCTCTCCGCCCTCCATTTTCAGCACCAAAATATGACTTTTTAAGAATCCAAACAGGCTGTCAGAAGAAGTGTGCGTTCATCTTAAACATGACTGTTGTGTCCTGATGGTGGCGCTAGAGTAAAGGACAAGGTGTCACAAAACTACTACAATCTTCTGGAGAAAATAAACATGCACGGCACATGTTGTGAAAATGTATTTGTTGAGATATCTTTTCAAAATTGGAAATTGAAAATACCAAAAAAAACAAAAAACAAACAGATGACGAGTGTCACTGTTGTAAAATGTACTGATGACATTCAGGTTTCCCAGATGATAAACCTCGTGATGACTTCAGGCACTGTGGGAAAACAGAAATGCGCAGCATTAGGTGGCACATTGATTTTGTTCATCGTGTCAATGCTGCACCATTGACTGCAGTAAGCGGGTGAAGGAAATGGATGGATGTCAATGCTGCAACTGCTAATGCAAAAAATGAATTAAGTTTCCTGGCACATATACAGTGCATATATGAATAAACGCACACAGAACTTGTTGTGAATACGCCACAAAAACACAAAGTAGCAATGGAGAGATGAAGCCTTTTTTTAACATCAAGCTTTTGGTGAAGCAATTGGCTGGAAGCCTTTTTTTTAAAGTGTCAAGGCCTTGACACTTCAATCAGCCTTCCAGCCAATTGCTTCACCAAAAGCTTCATGACTTGATTCCTCATTTAACAACTCATTGGTCACTACTGACACCTTCTGCTAAATTACTGTATAGCCAGGCATGCACATAACTGGTGCTCAGGTGCTCGTGTGTGCTAAAAATAAATGATGTGCAGCAGAAAACACGGAGGGTGGCGCTTCTCAGGAGGAAAGTGATGACAACAGGTTGAAGGAAAAGTGCTTCCCTCTATGTTTTCTGCTGGGCATCATTTATGTTTAGCACACATGAGTACCTGAGCACCAGCTATGTGCACCCCTGTGTATAGCACACTGACTATGATATAACCTCGGGGTCAGATAGCACAATTTTCTAGACATGTAACAGCAACAAATATTGTAGTCATTATTGATCAATAGTAGAAAGACACACAGGCCAATACGCTTTCCATGTTAACTGACAATTTGATCATTTTAATTCAAATTTATGTGAATAAAATTTTATTGAATTAATGTGGACATCACACCATTTGACTCTGCTTTGCCTGTAGGACAAGTTATTTTTTCTGGAGGACAAGTAAAAATTCTTATGTCAAAGCCTGATTTATATGTCATGTGTATAAGACAGTGGTAAGACCAAGCATAATACATGTTACTGAGACATGGGCACTGAAGGGAGTGCAGAGGAAGAAGCTGGATGTGTCAGAAACAAGATTCAGGAGTTGCAGGACCAAACTGTGTGGAAAAGATTGATCAGACATCAAAGTGTCTGAAAAGATAAAGAGAAATCAGAATTTATTGTCGAATAAATAGATTGTTGTGAATGACAGTGAAATAAATCAAACATCAGTCTGTTAGACGTCATCCATAAAGAACAGAAGAATTCATCAGTGTGTTATTTGTTCCTTCCAAGTGTCTCGTTTTAAAAAATAAATGTAGGGCTTGAACCTTAATGGATGGCTTTTTATTTCGCTCTTGTCTTTCCACCGCTGTTCTGCTTTTCTCCGTTCTCTTTTCCAAAGAAACTCTCGACAAAGCTCTCTCAGCTGCCGCTCCTTTATCTTTTCATTCTCAAACATGTTGTTGCCTGAGGCGCAAACTTCGCTCTGTTCCTGCTGGCAGACGAGACGCGGCTCAGGATCACATTTTGACATTTAGATCAGCCAAAAAACAAGTAAGAATGCACTTCACCTACGGAGGACCGCGTCTGTTTTCCGATGGTCGCTCTCAGTCGAACGGCACGCCACACGCTGACCGTTAACTGACCACGTTACACATCCTGACAGACAGACTCTGAGCGTCTGTTGTTTGGTTTGGAAGTGCTGAAGCCCGATGATCGTCGCACTGAGACGGACACAAACAGCTTCACTGGACAACCGTCTAAAGAGTCAATCTGACGGGTCGTTAGATCATTAACAAGAAGCCAAAGGACAAAAACATTCAAGTTTCATGAGCTTTAATCTCACATTACTGCGCTTTACTAATGTAGGGAATCCTAACACCATATTAGAGCCCCGGTTTTATTACCACAAAACATCCCTTATTAAGCTCAACACGCTTATTGTTCAGGACTACGTCCTAGTTAGCCAAGTTAGCTGAAGAGGCTGAACAACACCGTGACTTTCAGAAGGCCCAGTAGTGAGAAAATCAGTTTGTTTTCAGTAGAAAAGCTGAACTCTAAAGGCTCATTTACTCTACACTTACGTACCAGCCATATTCGACCGTTTAAGTGCACTGTACCCTAAATAAATTGTTTTTATTGAACATAGCGTACTTAGAAATCACTTTTTAAGCGCACATTTTCTGGGATTTGCGTGTCGCTTTGACACATGAAGCTTTGCTTCATGAAGCAATGCTTCATGCATGCAATGAAACCTGGGAGAGAAATGGCAAACGTTACATTTGAATTTCATTCCTTTATTTGGGGATTCCACGTTTTTACAATGTCACATTTCTGGGATTCGTGTGCGGAACTCGTTTTGACACAGGAAATGAAGCAAGGATTCATGCGGGCAATGAAACCTGGGAGATTTACGACATGGACTCAGCTGAGGAACCCTCCCGTCTTCTGAAACTGAAGTAAAACACCACAAAGGGTTGGTTTCTGTCCGTTAAGATTATGTTTTGATGCCAACTATTGCTGTGAATGGTGCGAAACCAGACAATCCAGGTGGCGTGTTTTGATCCAGAAATGATCCCAGATGCAGTGTCGTCGGTCTGGAGGGGAGCCATTGTAGCATCTGGGCTAAGCTAACTCAGTCGCTGCATAGATAACGCATTCGTATTGAATTGTAGTATCCGGACTGCAAACTATTTCAAATGTCTGTGAGGAACAGTTGATGCTCTGGTACAGTCATTTTATGGCGTTTAGAATTTTTGTATTCCATCTCCCACAGCATTTGTTTTAATATCATAATTTTGCTGTTAGATGTTGGCCTATAATGTCTTCTTTTTATTCAGTTAACGAACTTTTTTCTGGAGGCTCAGCTCAACCTATTTGTGATAAGGTGGGGTGATGATGGACAAACAGCCATTACCATTGTTGTGTCCAGCCTCTCTTATACAGGGGTAACTAGGGACACCTAGGATGTTTTTAAAAAAGACTTGGCACTCAAGACTAGAAGAAACTTGAACTATTTGTCTTATAATAGTAGTTATAGTGCATAGAAACTTACAAAAAACTTTCTTTTACAACTTTTGATTTTTTTTTAGAACAAACTAAAAAAATGTATAAAAACAAAAATATAAGCCATAAATTGCAACATCATCAAACGTCCAAAACAACTGAGTTTTTCAGCAGTAGTTCCTGCTTAAAACGGCACCATACCGGTAGGGTCTATTACCATGTAACTTTTTGTATGCCAGTGATGTATCCACAACATCATACATTTGAATTTCAGGTCCGAAATCATACTTCAACATTCACCACATATCTCTGGTGGGTTTAGGTATCAGGATTCCTTTCCTATAGGAAATAAAGGGTAACAAAAGCACCTTTCACCAGAAAAAGTATCAGAGTCGCACCTTGAAAATAATCCCTCCTTTTTCCAAACCGAATCAACTTTGGGGAATTTTGTCCCTAATCACCCCGTGTTACAGCACTGTAGGATTTGATCAAATTGATTATGCCATAGTTAACTGCCTCTATCCTGGACGGTTATTTCCACTGTAGGTAAGGGTTTACTCCGCTCTCTAGCTCACCTGCTTTGGAAATGAGTTTACTTATCAGCAATGTGAGCGTTGACATTTGACAGAAATGTTCCTCGTTTCTCCCGCCCACATTTACATAAAAGGTTTCTAGAAACACGGCGCCACGGGGCCAAATTGCAGACACGAAGTGCAGGTGTGAAAGGCCCCGCAGAGACGACGTGGTCAACAGTTTGGAGTAAATCTAAAAATATTTTCCGCTCCTGCACTCACAGAAACACTTCTGCTTGAGTAAAGTTTGAGTCAAATCTTTCAGCGCTGTCCTGAATTGTCCTGTTATCCGCCCACTTATCGCGCTCTCAGGGTGACATTTCTATCGTCACACAAATGTCAGACGGATCTCCGCTGGCTGGAACTCGAGTGCGTTTCTTTTCTTTTCCTGCGTTTTCACACATGGTGATCATCATTCTGTCCAGCTGCACTTTGCAGCACTCCACTCCTCCATCACTGCTGCCGTACCAGTTTTTTTTTTTATGACCACTCCATCCGTCCTGATTCACCTGAAGCATCTGAATAGAAAAACAACGGCTCTTTGGAAAAGAGTCACGACATCCATGAAACCTTAAAAAAAAAAAAACAAAAAAAAAAATAAAGAACACAAAGCAGCTTGTGTCCCTCATTGATAATTAAATGGAGTAACCAGACGGGGCGACTTTGACCCAAATTTAAACCAGACATTTCAATTCAATTTCAATTCAATTTATTTATATAGCGCCAAATCACAACATAGTCGCCCCAAGGCGCTTCACCTGAAGCATCTGAATATACATTATTTCATACTTTATACTAACATTCTCATTTCATTAACATTTTAAAATAATACGTGTGATTTCCTTTTGATTTTCCGATTGATACAGAAATAACTCATAATTGATAGCAATATATTTACATAATTTGATATTTTAACAGTGTCAGTGAAGCACTGAATTAGAGTTCTGTCCAATTTAAAGTTTTGTACGTTTAACTTTTTTCTCCCATTTACTTTTAAAGTAGAGCTTCTTCTTTAAAAGTGTAATCCTGTTTGTTTTTTCTTAATGTCAGTATTCTCTAAATTTTATGCTCTAAAAAAATAATTACATTAACTTACATTATTTTTCCTGTTGCACAGTCTCACTGTGCTGCACTGAGACTTTTGTTGATAATCAACAGTATTTTGTTATAATCTGTTATTTATTATAGCGCCTATATTAAAATAATGTTGTAAGGATTTGTCTCCCCGATTTGAGATGTTCGGATTTTAAGTCCAAAGTTGGAGACTTCAAACTTCACTTGGACTTGAAGCAGACATGACAATTACTTGGACTTGAAAAATAGTGACTTGTTGACACCTCTGGTCTATCTGGTCCAGATCATTTCAAGTTGGCTCAGCTGTGCTTCTTGTCTTCCTGTATGGATTTAAGACTTGGACACTAACCAGTGACCTCAGGCTACGACTGGATGTCTTTGATACCAGGTGTCTTCAGAGGATCCTTGGGTACCACTGGAAGGATTTTGTGTCAAACAAGCAGTTACTTAGGGAGACTCGGATGAGGAATATCACTTGCATTGTGAGGGAACTTCAGCAATGACATTTTGGGCATGTGGTGCGTTTCTCTGGACATGATCCAGCACACAGGCACCTCAGTGTTGAGGAGCCCAGAGACCGGAGAAGGCCAAAGACATGCCCACACTTCACCTGGCTGCAACAGATACATGGTTACATTTGAGAGGTGGGGATGGACCGGATGCCTGCCTGGGTGGTTGCCATCCAGGATCAAAGGTGGTTCCATAGTGTGGTGAATGCGGCAATGTGCAGCACAAGTGAATACTCCCAGACCTGACCTGACCTGAATGTAGCAGACAGCAGTGACTTTCCAGAAATGCACCTGTGACCATGGTCAGAGTAGAATCCACATAGAGTTGTGGTCAGAAGTTTACATACACATCATGGACATGAATGTCATGGTAATTTTGGGCTTTTTATGATTTCTTTGAACTGTTCTTTTGCCAGAGTGGAATGATTGTACAGCATACATCATTAATGACTTTAAAAAACAAAAATTGGGTGCACAC
>OMMV01173053.1:7260-18701 GCA_900302635.1 Chatrabus melanurus | reverse complement strand
CCGGGTGTCACTCCTGTCAGCTAAGAACAGGAAACTGAGGCTCCAATTCGCACAGCCTCACCAAAATTGGACAATAACAGATTGGAAAAATGTTGCCTGGTCTGATTAGTCTTGATTTCAGCTGCGACATTCAGATGGTCGGGTCAGAATTTTGCATAAACAACATGAAAGCATGAATCCATCCTGCCTTGTTTGAACAATTCAGTCTGCTGGTGGTGCAACAGTGTGGCAACTGTGCAACGCCTGTCATGTCAATATGGACCAACATCTCTGAGGAATGTTTCCAACACCTTGTTGAATCTATGCCACGAAGAATTAAGGCAGTTCTGAAGGCAAAGGGGGTCCAACCCGGTACTAGCAAGGTGTACCTAATAAAGTGGCTGGTGAGTGTAAAGTTATTATCATCATCATAAACTTACATTTTATTTAAAAATTTTCATCCCAACTTTTAAATACATTAAATTTGTCGGGTTGAGCAATAATTTGTTCCAGATTGTTTTATGGAGTGTGGTAGAAATTAGTGAATAAACGTCCACTCTTTGGATTTTATTTTTTAACTCACTCTATATGATGAGGAACATTTGGACTCATATTGTAAAATCAATCAGAGGCTGGAAATAGAAGCAAAATGGCCTCATCTCTCCAGGGAAAAACAAAGCGCAAAAAAAGTAGCTGCCACATCTGGATCATCTCCACAATCTAATCAACTCTTACCAATTAAAAATCCCACCCCTGCAAAAAAAAAATCCCCAAATATCCACCAGAGGTGATCATTTGAAGAGTTCATTTGTAAAACCCTCTAAGTCCAAACCCACAAATTTTTAGTTGAGGCCAATGTGCAAAATATTAAAGAATTTGAACATACGATTTTCATTTTATTTATGGAAATCTGTGGATTTTCTAATGCGTTTTCCTTTAAATTCCCATTTTACATGCGTTTTCCTCCATTTAACAAAAATGGACTTTGAGGGTTTTTGCAAATAAACTCTTCTTGTTACGTGCACATCACAGTTGCTGCTTGAGCCAGCTGGAGATAAGAGAACAACTACAAGACATGACGTGAACTTTTCCAGCGGTTGCTGTGTATACACATACCGGCCTAATTGGTGCCACTGTGTAGATGCATTGACCATATTTAGCCCTCCAATTAAAGCGTCCCTTAACATTTAGGGAGATTGGAATTAAAAAGTAAAAAAAAAATAATAATAAAATCCAGCATCATCATTTTTCTGAGCAACTTATTGTTGTGTCATTCCTGAGATTGTGGCTCTCTGCATAATTAGCTGTAGAGTGCTGAAAGAGCTCTTCTACTGTTTTTCCACTGCTGCTGCTGCAGATAGCACACAAAATGTTACAAAGGACGCTTACGGGAAGCTTTTGAAGGGTTGGTTTCTCCCAATGGGAAACTACAACCCCTCGAAGCTTTGACATTAGTGACCTAATGCAGGGAGCAGAGGAGACACGGACAGCCAAACTGTGGAGGTCAAACCCACATTAGCATTCGCATGTGCATTTTCTCACAGATTCAGTGTGGAGTGGGAGGCAGAAACCATAATCATAACTTTGGGGAAGCTAAAAGAGATACAAACACCCACACATGACATTTACTCTTCAGTTATTGCAATATCATCTTTATGACGACGGAAATGGAACGCACGCACAAAGATCTTGGTGTAAGTACCATCAATAGGTGGATTTACACATTGTTGTCCACAAATAGAAGCGCTCGTCGTCATGGTGACATCAGTGCCTTTTAAACATCAGACAGGCATCAGAATTTAATCTAAGAAAACCGTGTGAATCTGTGGCATGTAAAAATTACTGCCTGCTGCTTGTGTTGGGGACGTATGAAAACGTGGAAGCACACGTGAGATGTAGAGGAAAAAAAAAAACCCAGAGCGCTGAGTGAAATAAACATCCGTTTATCTCTTCAAACATCTACCTTTGCAGCCTCCTTAGGCAGGTCAAAGGGGATACGTTGACGGATTTTAGGAGGCAGCTGGCTGAGGACGTCGGCCTTGAGACGGCGGATCATGATCTGGCTCAGCCGCTGGTGCAGCTCCTCCAAGTTGGATGCCCCACGACAATCCCACTGTCGCCGAGTCCCAAAGTACCTGTGCGGGATTTGAGGGAAGCAAATGAGAGCGAGGCGGAAGGTGAAGAAAACATACTTATTTACAGCAGAGGAGTAGCTGCGTTTCACTATTCCCACCTGGGAGCTGCTCAGCGCTGCTAACAGAGCGGCTCCGCTGAAGCAGCCGAGGGATTGGGTTTTTTTGCTTAAGGGCACTTTGCAAGAAGAGAAAACTATTTTGTCTAATGGCCATGGCAGCAGAATCATCCCACAGCCCGCCTGCAACTTTTACAATTTTGCAGCCAAATGGATTTTTTGAATAGAACTGGCCTTCCACACAAAGGCTGGGGCTGGTTATCTGCCATATTGGCTTCAAACGTGGACAAACTTAACAAGCCAAAGATAAAATGTGCCGTTTCTCACTCATTTAAACAATAGTTGATGAGAGAAATGTGCTTCTCAGTCACTTGAAAAGCACATTTTGCCTGCAAGGTTTAGGGATTTCAAGCAGCTACATTTAGACACAAGCCTACTTTTCCAGCATATTGCCCATTTACTACAGTAAAAATACTAACATGAAGAAGAGCAAAGGTTATTGTGCTTCCGGTTCGTGTCTTTGTCTGGGTAAATGCACAGCTCAGAGCACTATTCCTGCAACACAAATTGTTATTAAATACAAAACGTTACATTAGTGGCGCTAAGCCCGTTCCCGCCTGAGCTGCTGACTTTGATGGACATCCAAAACAATGCATTTGATGTGTTTGTTCACACACGTAACTGATCATCACTGGCAACTGGCAGCCAACTGGCTTTTAACGCTTGGCTTCAGATTTGGTCTGGCTTCAACAACAAAACCTCAACTCGGCAGCCCCACTCCTCCACCAGCAGTCAGGTACAGACCGCCTCATCCCAACAGACACTTGAAAAGAGTGAAAGTGCTGAGGGGAAACACACGGTACTGAAACTTTGCTAATTCCACGAGAGAGCAGAAAAAAAAAGGTGTTACGTGTAATGTAAGGCTGTAACAGTTATAACTATTTAATAGTCAAGACTAATAATTAATGATCAATATACAGATTTCTTTTATTCAATAATTATGCACTTAGTCCAAAAAATGTCAGAAGATAATGAAAAAGGCCCAAAGGCCAAATCACAATTTCCAGCAGTCAATATGCTGAGGTCTTCTAATTGGTTGTTTTTAATCAATCATCAGTCCTAAAAATGAACAAAACAAACAAACAAAAACCACACAAACACAGCAAAGATCCCCCTGCACTGCCATGCTAGTTGCTCGTATTTCATTACATATCATGAAATGCCTGACTTAACAAACTAGTCAACTTCTATACATGTAACTGGCAAATACCATTCATAAAAATAAAAAATAAAAAACTTAAATCCTATTATTATGAAGTCCAGAGTTGTGTTTAAAAAGTCAACATCATGCAGTATGATAAACACAGTAGTCCAATTATCTCCCCTTGAAGATGTCACACCAGAACTATTTTCCTTCATGCATATCTTCACATGGTGTGCTACCACTGTGTGGAGTTTCATTGAAATCCACCAAACGGTTTAGGAGGAGTTGCACTTATAACACTCATGGACAAACAAACAGGGAAATTCCTAAATAACCCTCCGCAAATTGTTGTTTGTTGGGAATATAAAATAAAAATTTTTAAAAAAAGATATAAAACTGTAAAATGTAACACTGAACAGGCTGTGACCTGAGAATGCTTTTTACTTGACAAATGTCAAATCATTAATTGGTAAACAAAACCGTTGTTGATCCATTTTCTTTTTATCAGCAAACTGATTAATCAACTAATTGTTGTGGCACCAATACGTAGTAATCGAAAATACGCTACAACACATGATTACAAAGAATGATCATACAAAGTATGCAGAATAGGAAAACAGCAGTTTTTCAACAAAGGGGAAAATACATAGATTCAATTAGAGTAAAAGTCTGTTTGCATGAATGCAGAAATATCAATCACACACTTATTTGTCAGACTTACACATTTTTGCATGCGCACAGTTTGGTTTAATGAATTTTATTAATTGTGAAAATACATGCAGATACATTTGCCTGATCAACTAACACGGTGAGACACGCCCTTAATCAGCTGGTTTTCCCCCCATATTAAAATCACATTCTCTGCTCCACCGAGCTCTCAATGAGAAGAATGTGACCAAATCTAGTGGCATCTTCCAACAGCACCACAGCAGTGATCCTTAGGCACTTTTCATAACATGTCAATAACTAAACAATATGGGGTGTGCTTGTCTCCCTTGTAAAAAGCAACATATCTAGATGCATAGGAGATCATATGATTCAGGAATGATACTTTTGTTTTTATTATGGAATGATTCGATTCAATGCGATGTTTGTTTTTATTTCTTTAGTTTCCTTTCAAATGGTGTATTGTTGTTGACTATAGAACTTTTTTTCCTGTCTAGCTGAGTGTTTGTATGTTCCCTGTTGTTCAATAAAGCTTTTAAAACAAAAAAACAAAACAAAAAAAAACCCGTGCCCCCACACCCTCCCCACGCGATTGGGGCGTGGTTTCAGTGCTTGAGCCAAACACGCCCCCACCATCAGACAGCAGACACAGAGAGGCAAAAGTTCTCATTTTTACACGATTTTGAAACCTAATTTTATATACTTAGCGATATTTGTAATCATTAAAATTCAGCTAGGTTGTAAATAACATGTTTTTCTGTGGTTTGACAGATTCAAAACACAAATTAGATTTCACCTTTAGGCACTTTAATTTAAAATCGATGTTCGGTTAGTATCGGTTAATTGTTACACCCCCTACTAAACACGTAATCAATCACAAAGACACTTGTAAACTACCATTTACAGGTTCACTATCACCACAGCAGTGATCTTTAAGGGCAAACACATTGTTACAGTGTTCTTTTTAATGAAATGCGAGTTTTTTGGCGGGAAGACGATGTAAGCATGATTTTTCTGCACACAAATTTGCACAACTGTCCCCAGGTTTGCGTGTTTATTTGCTGAAAGCTCACCTAAAATGCGCATTGCAGTATTTCTTGGCATACTCAGTCCAGGTTCCAAATCTTTTCGGAAAGAGGGCATCAATCTGCATGAAAAGCTGTGAAACAGAAAGAAAGTGAACGGATGGTAATATGAAGTATGCATACCTGTCCAAACAACTGTGTGTGCGCATGTTAGTCTGTGTGAACTGAATAACAGAGGATCAGGACAAGCTGTGATAATGAAAATCGCCGATGTTGACTAATTTTGAAACTATTTCAGCTGAGCAGAAATAAGACCTTCACTTTCAAATGAAGTAGCATAGCAAGCTTTACCAGTTTTTAAAAAAACACTATTTTGCATTATCTCACTTCTACCTACACAATTCTGACACATGTAGCTGTGTAACATTAATATTGCTTATTACTGTAGTTGCCACCACCGCTCACTTTTTTATTTTGACATAATGCAAGCTGCACGCCATCACTCAACATGGCCTACGGTTTTTTTTGTTTTTTTCTCCCCCTGGGTTTCAAAATGTACCTGTGCACATGATTACTCTACTGTCATGTGGTGCATCTTGTGCTCAGCATATTCAAGGTCTTGTTGTCCTTCGCCTAGTTTGCCGGTGCTTTTCTGTGCAACAACGTGACAATTTGTGTCATCGCCAATTAAACAGGTTAGGCCACAGAATTTGCAAAGAAACCAGATCTGATTTGAAAAACAAATGAAACATGAAAACAGAAAAATCGACCGACTCCCACTAAATAACTAATGGCATAAAAATTATTAGTCATGAACACCACTTCCCAAAAGACTGTGCTCCTTTCTCGCAGTGCTGTATTGCTTGATTTTTAACAGTTAATTGCTTTATTCCTCAAACAAACCTTGCAGTGTAGCAGTTAAAAAAAAAAAGAGAAAAAAAAAAGCCTTTTCATACAGTAAGCGGTGTATACATCACAGTGCCAGAATACGTACACACATCTGTCAATTTACGGCATTTGCTGCAATTTCTGAAGTAATGACAGGTAATCATCAGCAAAGCGACTGGAATGAGCAGCAGCCGTGAGAGCGCGGCTCCAAATTCAGCGCTTGTTTAACAGGAGCTTTGCATTTCCTCCCTCAAACTGTTGATATAATAGGTGGGCGGAATGAGGGCACATCATGAACGGTGCAGCATGCCCTGAGCTGTGTGCTAACTCGATGTCAGAGCCGCAGTGAGTAATGATGGCAGTGAGGAGACTGGCACACAGGCAGGGACAGGGCTTATCAGGTTTATGCTGGGGATGATAAAATGTTATATTCAGTTTCAAATTCTAGTGGCAGCGAGAGGGAGAGAGATGATATCTAAAAACTAACCTCACCGCTGCAGTCAGGCGGTGGCAAAGACAGGATGGCATGCGTCGCACGCGTGCACGGATCGTGCGCGCACACGTTCTTCTCGCTTCAAGACTTCTCACAAGTACCAACTTCACTCAGTTTTGGATTTAATTAGCCACTCTTTTAATCATTATGATAGGGTCGTGGCAATAATTAAGTTTTCCCTCACAGTGATGTGGCAACTGAGCAAATGTCTGACAAAGATAATTCAACATGGACGCAACTCCAAACAATGATGTCATTACCAGATAAGTGGCTAAATAAGCTGTTAACCAACTTAACTTTCCAGCGCAGCTATAAATATCTTACACAACAGGGACGGAATCAGTAACAAATAGCATGCAGCGCAGACAGATTCAGATCACAAAAGCGAGAAGCAATTAATTAAGAAAAGCAGCGCTGCAGTTTATGAATGTTTGTGGGGTCTTTTGTGGGAACTATTTGTGAACAGCGTGTACGGTACAGCCTCTATAGATCTATAATTACCTCCATCTGGGCTTGCAGCTATTTATGAAAGAGAGCCAAAGCGTGGCAATCTCAATAAGATGCTCAAGATTATTCAGAAACTTATGTCTTGCTTTTTCTGAAACTTAGTGGAAATAATAGTCATTATATGAGAAAGAACACACTGAAACACAGGAAAAAACACATTGGGCCCTATCTTGACGATCTATAGCGCACATAGTGCCAGCACATTTGGGGCATGTCCAGCTCCACTTTGCTATTTACAGGGTGTCTCTTAAGTAGTCGTGGTTGTGGTTTGGGTGTAACGTGCATTAAACCAATCAGATTATCATCTGTCACCCCTTTAAGGCGCAGTCACACCTAGACGTTTGGGCCAAAGTAGACAACGTCGATGATCGCTAGCCTCCAATAGCCTCTGCTGTCCATCGCCGGAATCGCCGGTGTTCGCTAATGAGCGGCAACTGTGCCAATTTTTTGCCGATTGCCAACATACCTGTGGCAACGTTGGAGACTGGTAGAGAAAGTTAATCTCAAGGCTACCAAGGTAGCCTTCATTAGCATCCGCTAGCTGAAGTTACTGGTGCGATCGTCTACGTTGGGTGCTGCTTTGCCCTGCCTGCTCAGAATCACTGGACAGTGGTGTGTCGAACCCCTCTCCCACACGGTCTCGCTCGTTCTAATGGCGCACTGGCTAACGTCTGCCTCTGCTAGCCTCCACTTGCACCACATTATGGAACGCCGTGCTGCGTTTCAGGTTTGCTACCAAACTCCCGGAACGTGATTGTTGCTGACGTTTGGCCACCTTTCACCACGTTCACCAAACGCTGGGCTAAACGCCTAGGTGTGACTGGGCCTTTAAGAGCCGGGGTACGCCGATATGTGGCGCACTGCTATTTTGAAAGTGGACCCAAGTGAGGGGTTTTCTGAAGGATTAACGGATCGGTGAGCGGAGACCAGCCTCCAAAGCTCCCTGCGGTGAAGCAGTAAGGTGAAGTTTTTGCATTTTTCCATTAATCAACATTACTTTTATTTTGTGTAATTGTTGTTTTCAATACAGTTGTGTGTACACTCAAGAGTGCATGTGCATCGTGAACCTGCCTGTGTAAGGCGTATCTGAATACTGTGACACATAAATGGAAAACGGCGCTCGAGTTTAGACCAGGGTTTTCTTGGTCTCTGGTGAAATCGCTTTCTGCTGTCTCTGCTGATAACAGTGCATCTGACCACACCTCATTTTGAGACCAACACGGCCATGGGCGCACAAATGAGTGAAAGTGCACTAGCCATTTAAAAAACATGGGGGCAGGTTGTGAAACTCATGACAGCTCCCACGACTTTCATTTCCTTTTAATGCCATAAAAAAAAATCTTAATGTTCCTACTCAAAGTCCCAAGATTAAACTGTGGGTTGCAGGAGGTACGGTTGGCTGTTAGTTCTCTGGCAGAGGTATGCGCTCTCAGAGTGCACCTTCTAGTTTCCTTTATAGATTTTTTATTTATTTATTTTAAATTGCTGATGCATATAAGTTATAAAAAAGGAGAAACTTCTGCTGAGGCTGAAGAGGATGAGAACGAAAGTCAGCACGAACTTTATCAGTAGACCGTCTTTAGGATGGAGCGGACACGCAGTACTTCTTACTGATACATTACCGTGGCTTCACATTGAGGCGCTGCAAAGATTTTCTATTCACAAAGTCTACTTTACGGTCTGCGGCTGCAGTGATAGAATATGTCTGCAATCTCCTGCTCCAATAAAACATATATAACATGATATAATAAATCATTATGGAGAGCGAAATGGCTCCACTGCTCTCCAAACACTGTTGTCCTGTGAAGAGCCTTCCTTATTGTTTCTAAATTCAATAGTTTCCCCCTGTGCACTTCTTTTTATTACTTGTCTCATTTATTGCAGTCTAGTGCCTGTTCATATCGGGCTTTGTAAATGAAGATTTTGCAACAAAGGTTATTGAAATAAGTCCATAGGATCCTCTAGGATAAGTGATGCCGGAGAGAGTTAATTGGCTTCTTGTACATTTGGATCAGAGTACAACCTGCTCCGGAGCAGCTTATGCACTGCAGGCTAAGTTACCATGGTGATGTACCTTGCTATAAAGTGAGACGGCAAAGCCACGTTAGCTCTCTGGTCCACTAATCCCCCCCCCCATGAGTGGGGTCCCAGAATTCTTTTTTTAAATAATGTGTTCCAGCTTTGTCTATAGGCATATGTTTAATTTTTAGACAAAACTTCAAAGTAGAAGTTGAAAGAGGTTTGAATATAATGGCTACCAGGTGTGTGTCAAAACAGCTTCCTCCTCCTGAATTATACATCTGTTACAACCAGTATTTCCTCACACGGCGTCAGGATATTAAAATCTGATTTTTATTTGTTTCTACCTCTTCGGGCCGACCCAAAGCGGGGGTACCGGTCAGCAGGATGGCCCTCTTGGCGCTCTGGATGAGAGGAACCAGAATCTTAGTACGCGCTGCGTTCCTGGATTTGAGGTAATGTGACTCGTCCACCACCACCACGGCGAATTTCTGCCTCGTCAGAGCCTCCACCAGCGGGCGTGCATCTGTGGTGAGCAGGCCGTATCCCAGTATGGTCACCTTACTGCTGCTGATGCCCCTAAAGCACAAGGACACACAAACACACATATTTTTGTCACATTGCACAACAGTGGCTGAGTCACACGTTACCATAGCAGCAACACGCCTAAACTCTTACAGCAAATAAATATTATATTATTATTATTTATATGACACCTAAATAAATCCTCGTCATTTCATTGATGGATTGTACGTCAGATGACATTCATTATTTGCCCCATTGGACGATGATGTCGGTGCACCGTGCATTTTGGGACGATCCGTTTTGGACGACTGCACGATGACTTAATGTACCGTGCATTTTTTGAACTATCCACCACCAGTTGGTAATAATGCGTCCGATTAGAAGCTCACGCAGTGTTCGCGGGGACATCTTTAGCGGTCGTCAAAGCGCTGTCAGGTGAAGAATCGTACAAGTTCCTCCCGCGACTGTTCGCTCGGCTCCGCTACAGATCTCGCGGACCTCAGCGGTGTGTAGGCGGATCGCTTGCCGGGCACAGTGAACTGCTGCACGGATAGAGTGCCGTCTGTGTCCCGCGGCTTCTCGTTCTGAGAAGAAACATCCAATTTTAAGTGAAATATCAAATGACGCATATTATATTGTATTTTCATGAGATGAAAGATGGAATGTGTTCCATTCAACGAGGAACACATTCCATCTTTCATCTCGTGAAAATATTCTTACCATTGCGCTCACAAACATTCATTATTTGTACGTACCATTTCAGCAAAATTACATGGAATACTGTGCAAAAGCCTTATGCGCCTTAATGTTTCTGTATAAATGTGTTTTGTCTTCATGTGTCAGTAACAGGCATGAAATCAAAATTTGTTATAGACAGATAAAAAGCAAATAAAATGATTTTTATTTGCTTTTTAAATAAATTTGATTTTTAAATGATATTTAGATGAGTTATACCGACCTGTTCTGATGGATAAAACCACATTAGTTTGTAGGGTTACAGCACAATGCATGATTTCAAAAAGACAACAAACACAGGATAACGATCAGTAAAATAATGAAATGATCAACATGTTCCTGTAAAAGCATGGAATCGTTCACCCAATAGAATTCAGCTTTAAAGGTAGGCAGAAGATATTTTTGTTTATTTTTTTAATGCTTAGCGCTTCTTTTTCTACAACTAACTACCACTTCTGTGAGGCAATGTGACCCCAAAGTTGAGCAATTTCAGGGTTTGGTGTCTTGCTCAAGGACACTCAGCCGCACTCGGGTATGAAACCCACCAACGTTTCAGTTCGTGGATAACGCAATATACAGACTGAGCTATAGCGGCTCCCGTCTTTGAGCATCTTTCATGCTTAGTGTTTCTCATCTTGAATTATTTGGTATTTAGAACGGTTTTATTATTTTTTGTAACATCTTTGATTTATGATTTTTTTTTTTTTTTTTTTTTTTAAATCATCCCTACGATACTTGCACAACACTGTAGGTCATCAGATGTATTAAAAATACATATTAAAGTTTGTTATATGTAGGTACAAGTTATTGGGAGGTGTCGCCACTTTGCCAGAGTCAGGAAGAAGACACAAACTGTCTCCCTGAAATGAAAAGAAATTGGTTCAGGTGGTCAGGAATAACCCAAAAACCACCAAGGCACAGGCCTGCCATGAACTGGACGCTCCTGGAACACAAGTGTCACAGTCTACAGTCAAGTGAGTTTTACAACTCCGTGGGCTGACAGGCTGCTGTACAAGAAAGAAGCATCTGCTACAACATCAACACATTCAATCTTGACAAACGTTTGCAGCTGACCACATTGTCAAAGAAAAAAAAAAACATTCTGGAGGAAAGTTTTTTTTTGGGGGGGGGGGGTTTCAGATGAGGCAAAGATTGAGTTGTTTGGCCACAGTGACCAGAGGCATGTTTGGAGGACTAAACGTGAAGCAT
>OMMV01173046.1:0-11601 GCA_900302635.1 Chatrabus melanurus | reverse complement strand
GTTACCGTAAATGTTCATATAAAGCACACTGTCAATCATTAATTCCATTGACATTTTACAGACTATTTTTGATTCTCACGGTAATACGGGACAAAGTGCGTCCCTTTTCAGCTCAATGCGGGACGCGTACTTTTGTTTCTAAATACAGAACGATTCCGTTTTTCAAGGGACGGTTGGCAACTCCAGAGGCAGGCGTTCTAACCACGAGGCTAAAAACCAAGGCCTCTCGCATCTGTCACTAGAACGTCTTTTGGCATCGGGGAGTGAGGTTTACTTCACTGCACAGCACCACCTGCTGGCCACTGTTACACTCACCCCCCTAAAACTCACTCCCATCCGGGTCACGGCACCAATGTAACCTGCATCATCTTGGCACTCTCTGGCCTCGAACTCCCTGCATGGGAGGCAGGTGTTCTAACCACGACGCTAAAACCCAAGGGCTCTAGCGCCTGTCGCTAGAATGTCTTTTGGCATCGGGGAGTGAGGTTTACTTCACTGCACAGCACCACTTGCTGGCCACTGTTACACTTGTACATGTGAGTTTTAACTACAGCTGTTCATAATTGTTGACAATTTAGCCGGCATCTACTAAGCATCCATTTGTGAAGGCAGGCACCTCCATTAACCATCCAGCAGGTGGCAGTACATCTACATATGCAAAAAAAGTTCCTTTTTTTCAATTGATTTGGTGCTTCAAACCTCACCAGATAGGGGTTGTCCTCATTGTATGTTCGTTTAATTTGGTGAGTACAAGATGATAGCATTCATTGTGTTTGAGTTATTGTCGACACAAGCTGGCTGGGATCGACTGACTGATTCACTCACTCAGCTGCGTTTTCGCTGTCCAAGCCTGACTCTGTAATCAGTGCAGGGAAAAAGGAGGACCCCAATGCCTGGAGCAGGTCAACACAATGCTCACCAAACACTTGGCTGCAGCACATACAGGCGCATCTCAAAAATTAAAATATCGTGAAAAAGTTCAATATTTTTTGTCAGCTATTTCAGAAACGGAAATTTTTATATATATTCAAGACTCATTACATATAAACTCAAATATGTATTTATATATAACATAACACAGTGACACATATATATGACATATAATGAGGATAACTGTTCATTAGTGTTGATGCAGCAGATAAATCCAAAAAGAAACTTTGTTTTTCGTATGTAATTACAATCAAACTTTCTGCCACCTGCCGAACGCTGCCATCTGCTGGTTATGTCTGGGCTTGTTGCAGGGAATATTTATATCATCTTGGAAATTAGGAGTAGGTGTGGCAGAAGTTGCATGTAGTTTCTTTCATTTCCGAAGCCTTGGTCTGTTGACCACCAAGGCCACGGCTGCCTGTGTGCATAATTACATCACAAAGGAAGCACCAACCTAAAGGTATCTGTGTCGGGTGCTCGACACTGTTTGTTGCTTGTTGTAGTTTGTGTGTGTGGCAGTTTGTCAGTGCTCATTGAGCAAAGATGCACTAACCGTGCAGAGGAGAAGGCAAACAGTCAGACTGATGTCGGAGCCGTCAGTTGTGCAGAATGCTGATGCTCACTGTGATGCTGCAGCCTTTGATACCGAGATTTGAGGTCAATGACGGCACGCCTACACAAAGACGTGCACACTTCACCGACACACACAGACCGCACGCACGCACACAGAGAAAAGTGAAACTTTCTTCATAAGGCTGTGTGATTTGACAGCATGCTGACGCGCTCCTCGTCTCCTCCACATCACAGCAGACTGGCTGTGATCACTGAGCTCTCCTCTGGATTGAGAGTCTGTATTTACACATGAGCCTGCTGTTAGGAAATAAAGATCCACACTGAACTCCAGCCTTCCTCAACTGCTGCCACGTGTTGGTGTTCAGCTAAGGAAAAACAGACCTCACTGATAACCTGTCAGCAAGAAACTGTCCCAAGAACAAGTTAAAGGTGTAGGCCCTTTCTACTTTTCACAAAATTGACAAAATGTACTTTGTGTTGAAATCTGGTTATTGTAAAGGACCTTTATTTCTGAATATGCAACAAAATCACAGATAATTTTACACAGAGAGTTCACTTGTTGAGATGTTGCTTTTGACATCTCTCCATGAGATTCCATTAGAGATAGAGCACAGATTCTATTCGACATAAAGCAGAGATAAGGTTCACTTATAGCAGAGATTCCAGTAGAGATGCAGTGGAAATACAAGTATTTCCCTTTGAGATACAGCATAGATTCCAGAAGAAATACAACTGTTTACTGGAATCTCTATTGTGAATCTCTTGGAATATCTGCGGTATAAATGCACAGTAGAGATGCAGAGTGTCCACTACAGATACAGCAGAAATGACAAGGGATACAGCAGATATTGTAATAGAATTATAGCAGAGATTCTATTTGAGACATAATAGTGTATATTGCAGTCGAAACTCAGGTGTTTACATTGCAGATACTGCAGAAATTTCAAGAGATATACAACAGAGATTCCACAAAAGATGTATAGAGAGTCCAGTAAAGACACAGTGGAGATACAAAGAGTTTCTACTGTAGATGCAGTCGAAATTCCAGTAGATACAGCAAAGGCTCCAGTAGAGATAGAGCAGATGTTCCATTAGAGAAATAATAGACATTCCAGAAGATATTCCAGTAGCTACAGCAGATTTCAGTCCAGATACAGGAGAAATATTGTAAGTTTGTCAGGAATGACAAGTAATACTGTGCTGTTTTAGTGGTCTTTCTTTTTTTTTTTTAATTACTCAGATGTTCATCACATTACAAAAGACACGGATCAAAAAGACACCAAAAAAAAGACACCCCTTGGAGGTAACATGCTCTTTTTATGTGACCCAAGAGGAAGGCCATTTATGGACAAATATAACCAAGTCAGAGCTGGTGTCTTTCAGGCCTTGGTCAGGACTCCAGACAAAGCAAATATGACTGGTGGCAGACGTTGTTATTTAACCTTGGGCCACACAGTCTGAGTCAGAAAAACATTATGGTGTGCTATGTTTCACCAAAAATCCAAAACTGAACAAATGACTGAAATAAACAAAATGAATAAATGTAGTGGAATTAAACGTAATAAATGTGGTACATGTAGAATGAATGAATGGATATTTGAAAAATAATACACAGTGTTGTTGGCAGGATATATAAAAAATTACAACAATATACTTCCAGGTATTTGTAAAGTGACACAATTTTTTAAAATAATTTTGCATTTGCACACCACCACAATGGATTCTACTGTGATTACATTGTGGCAGTGTGTAGAGGTAAAATTACAAAAATTGTGTCACTACAAATATTTATGTACCTGATTGTAGTGGAGTTAGCAAATGAAGGAATAAACTAAGATGTTGAGAATATTTTTTTTCTATAATGATATCATGTCATAACATGTAGTACAACAATCTGAGCTCCACACATAATCATTATGATTTAATTTATTAATAATTTCTCCTCTGTGTCTCGTCCGTGTAACTTTACAAGACTGCAGTACATACTAAATATATTTAAATATTACAAAGCCTAAAAAGTACACTTAGAAAGCAGGTGAGAAATGAGCAGCTCCCATGCATGTGGGGTGAACATCTCCTTAAAATAAAAATGAAACGATAATACGGTATATAAAAGAGAACCTGGTTTTATAAATGGAGCGAGGCTCCAGCTTGTTCAGGTAGTTAACTGGAGTCGGTCGGCATGCGACACATCCCACACTGTATCCAACGCACTCGTGCCATGTAACGATTACCCTGCCAAACACTCGTCACTCACCGATGCCAGCTGCTGAGCGCTGCTGCTGCACGCCAGCGCTATTTAAGCTGCCTCACCTCCACCCCAGCATCCACCTGTGCACCAAGAACATGTTATCGTCGCTCCCTGATTTCCCTCTGTGTAAAATTAATTACGTGTTGTGGGGAGTGACGAGGCCGGAGTCCTGATGCCAAATATTATCTGCTCTTTCACGCTGCGTTTGCATTTAAAAATGAAATGTTGTGCACGAGCGCAGTGTGTGAGCGCCTGCAGGCTGTCAGGTTGAACCTGATAACTCTGTCCTCAGATGTGTCCTAGTTCTTTGTTAATAATATAGCAAAGCAAAAGCCCAAAGCATCTGTTTTTAAGCACGGGCGATTGTGGATCACTCGGGTGCTTCAGCGTGCTGAAATACTTTTTTTTTTTTTTCCTGAATGTGTCCCACATTCTCACATTCTTTGGTTTGGTCACTTTTTAAATGAGTTCTTGCTAAAAACAGCACCTGAGTGACATCGCTTTCAGTGTGTTGTAGTAATTCTAGTGAAAAACGGCGCTGTCCATGGTGCTGATTCTTCTGCCATTCTCGCTGTGATTCTGCTGTTTTATCGCCACAATCACAAACTCAGATTGTCATTGGATTGTTTTTCACCTGTGAGCACGACGCATAACCTCTGTGCCCTCTTGGCAAAGCCTCACAGCCTTGACGGTATTAGTACATGTCAGTTTTCAGTAGGGTTGCCAACCGTCCCTTGAAATAAGGAACATCCCGTATTTAGAACCAAAATTACGCGTCCCGTATTGAGCTAGTTTAAAAATCGTTTCACACACACAACAAAAGGCAAAAAATAAATTCACCACACCAGGAGGGGTGAAGGCAATCGGGTCGGCCGGCCCTGCCAACGAGGTGTCCTTTATTTATTTTTCAGGGAGTTGGCAACCCTAGTTTTCAGTCACCTCACTTGACACCTTCGACTTTCCTCATTTATTTTTGTTTTAATCTCAGCTGAGTTTTAATTAAAGGCTTCCAAAACTACCAGAATTATCCATCTCTGAATTCCCTTCCTTTTCATCTTTGGTTACAACAAGAGCTGTTTATAGACGCAGCCGGAGTACGATCTGCTCATCAGTATTAAGGCATCTCAGTGGGAAAGCATCAATCTGACGTTACCTCACGGTAGGAGAGGTTAGAGATCTTTGCTAATGCAATTTAGAAAGCACACCACCAGATGGTGTTTCTGGCAGCAGCTGTCATGTGTCTGCACCACTCGTCCTGCTCCAGCCTCCACGAATCAGCCAAAACCAAATTCAGCCTACAACAGGAACACTCCTCCTATCGCGGTGCTACAGAAAACTGTTCAGGGGTTACAAAGACGTGCTGGCATTTCCCCCATCAGTCCAGACCTGTCGTTCATTTAGGAGGCAGTTTGCAAGCGCTTATATGCTGCGTTCACATTGCCATCTGAAGTGACCAAAGGCTTATTTATTTATTTTGCATGGATTTGACACATTTGATCCTTTTTGTGTTGTGTGAACATTCCAAATTAAATTGTTCCATTTCAGATTTGAGCCACTTGTATTTGTTCCCGATTGTTCCCGAAATGTGACAACTGAGATCGTTGAAAGAATCAGACCTAAACTCTTGAGTCGTTTTAATGTGCAAAGTTATTATATATATATATATATATATTATCATTTCCGACCGTTTAAGTGCACTGGGCACTAAATAATTGTTTCTATTGAGCATAGGGTACTTAGAAATCATGATGTGTGGGTCTCGCCTTGATGCATGAAGCTTTAGTTCATGAAGCAATGCTTCATGTGTGCAATGAAACCTGTGACAGAAATAGCGAGCACTATATTTGAATCTCATTCCTTTATTTGGAGATTCCACGTTTACAAAGACATTTGGACACCCAAACTAGAGGAACTCTATGACACGCTTTCTGGGATTTGCGTGCGAGACACAGGAAATGAAGCAAAGCTTCATGCGGGCAATGAAACCTGGTTTATTTATGACATCGACTCAGCTGAGGAACCCTCCCGTCTTCTGAAACTGAAGTAAAACACTGCAAAAGGTCAGTTTCTGTTCGTGAAGATTATGTTTTGATGCCAAGTATTGCTGTGAATGGCGTGAATCTGGACAAACTGGGTGGTGTGTTTTGATCCAGAAACGGTCCCGGATGCTGGAAATAGCACCAGGCACCCTCCCCAGAGGCCACACAAAGACATAATGTGTGCTAATTAGGTTGAATACGGTATATATATATATACACACATGGGCAGCACGGTTGCTTAGTGGTTAGCACTGTTGCCTCACGGTGAGAAGGTCTCAGGTTCACTTCCGACCTGGTCCTGTCTCTGTGGAGTTTGCATGTTCTCCCCGTGTTTGCGTGGGTTCCCTCCGGGTGCTCCGGCTTCCTCCCACTTCCACAGACATGCAGGTTTGGTGAACTGGTGACTCTAAATTGACTGTAGGTGTGAGTGAGAGTGTGAATGTGTCTGTCTATATGCCTGCCCTCTGATAGACTGGCGGCCTGTCCAGGGTGTACCCCACCTCTCGCCCAATGGCTGCTGGGATAGCCTCCACCCTGACCATTAATTAGAATAAGCGGGTTTCAAAAATGATCTGAAGTTAAGCAGAGTAGGTCCTGATTAGTACTTGGCTGGGAGACACTTAGGAACACCAGGAGCTGCACATGTTTCTCTATGTACAACTGGAGTTTCTGGAAGGAAACGCTCCACTGGAGTGTCAGGAAGAGCACACGTTGTAAAACTTGTGCCAAATCCCTTTACTGAATCCACGAGTGAATGGGGACACCTGAAAGCAAAAAGACCCCCCCCCTCCCAAAAAAAACCAGACTTGATTTACTTGTATATATGGAGACTGATCTGATATCTTTCAGTGTGAATACTGTGAAAACAGTTCAATACAGGATGGTTGCATTGTTATCATGAGGCAGCAGAAGGCAAATGCACCATAGACCACCAAAAACCTGGTCTAAAGTCGAGTGCAGAATTTTTTTCTGCTATTTGAACAGTGCAGTAATCATTTATGTCTGACATATAGGCGGGTTCACAGTGTGCATACACTCTGCTCAGACACACAGTAACTCACATTATCATACATCATGGTTTCACTGAATCACAAAGAATGAATTTGAATGACTCGGTATCTCATCTTACACAAAATAAATTCACCAAACCTGAGCGGTCCTTTTACAGCCCACCTTGCTGAAAGCATGGAGTCATCAAGACTAGATGGTGGCATACATGGCACCAGCACAAGGTCTAAAGTGTGATGGAGTGTTGACCAAAAGAAACTGTTGCTTGAGCACTTTTCCAATGATGTCTCCAATGATGTCTCCTTTTCCAACCTTCTTCATCAAACTGAAAATCAGAATTAAACAAATCAAGTCAAGTCTGGGATCATGCGCTGCTGATGTGTGTCAGGGCATCCACCACACCACGGAACCAACCCAGGTCCTGGATGGCAACCACCCAGGCAGACAACCCCTCCATCCCCACCTCTCCAAAGTAACCATTTATGTGCTGCAGCCAGGTGAATCTGCATGTCCCCTGGGTGTCTCCAGCTGCTGGGGTCCTTGGTGTTCTTTGAGTCCTTACCCCAACCTTATCAGAATGAGGAACATTAAATTCCAGATTGCCCAACTGTCTGATGAGTGAAAGCAAAACTCCAATCAAATTGCCTGTTCTTACGTTTGTAATTTCACTCTGTTTGAATTTAACATCACCAACGTCTTCAAGGAACAAAGGGAAAATACTGTATAGCAGTTTGAAGAGCTCTTTGGCAAAAGATTTGACAGCAAATTTCACTTTCAAATAAATTATGAAAGTCCAATGTCATGAAATGAACAGCAGGTTTTCTGAATACACGACTACTGATGTTCTCTTGATTTTGAACATAAAAAATGAATTTTAGCCTAATTAGGATGCATGAGAATAATTTTTTTATTAGATTGGAGTTTTATTTCTGTAAATGAGGTGCAGACAAATCTAATTCAAGTTAAAACGATAAAAACAACAATAAGATGTTAAGTTCAAAGGCACTTAAACTTCAGGTTTTTGCTTTTCAGATGAGGTCATCTTTCTCCAGGTCATGGCTTTGCACCGTTTCAAACTATAAAACTAAATTAAAAGAAAAAAATGAATGCACCACATACATAATACAAATATTCTTTGATGCAATCCCCTCAAAAGCTTAAATGCAGACTGAAAGGAATACATTTATTCAATCAGGTTGGTGGAGAAAAGAATATATAGTTATTCATCAATCAATGTGTTAAGAAATGTACCAAAGTTCACCTGTGTGAATTTACACAAGTTTAAAAAAATTATATAAATCTGATCCATGAAGTTTTAGGGGGAAAAAACCCCTAATGGGTAAAAAATAGAGCAAATCTTTAATCTCTTCTTCAATGCAGAACCCATTTTGTACAGACCATTTGCTGTTAAGACGCTGAAATCATTGACTTCAGTAACTGTTAAAAATGCATTAACTCACTCAAAAGATGAAGGGAAGACAGTAAGTTTTAAGCTGTTCACTAACGTGTAGCTTTGCACGATAAATTAATTTTTTGAGTTTTAATCATCTGTTTTAGATCTGAAGCTCACAGAAGTGATGGGACTTCTGTTCAGAACGCCACAGTGGACAGTAGACAAAAAGCAGTACATCATAATCCGTAGGGTGACCAAATACTAATAGGCATTTAGTAGTAGTAGTCAAACAGTACCCAGATGATCTGCTACCTCCATAGTGTGCAAATGGACGGCACTACGCTATCCTGTGAGACAACTGGAGGCTGCTAACCAAAGAAGAACTTCCTGGGAAAATTCAAAGAAGATGGTGAAAACAGCATCCAAGGGGCAGTGGCATTGTACAAATATACATAAAATATCAGGAACTGTTTAAAAAAAAGTCTGCTGTTGCAAAATAGAAAATTGTCATAGCATACGTGGGTATGTGCATATGCGCCATCTGTAAACATCTGGGTCAAAGGACAGGTAAGATGGCAGCGGCATAGTGCACCTGACTTATATCCACACTACTTGCTCACTTACTTCTTGCACATACTATAGTAATGGTTAGATATTAGGTTCCTAACCAACGTTAGAACATACTGAGTGTTTGGATGTAGGGTTAGTATGTTACTTGTTTTGCTTGGGAGAAGTAATCCTTAAAGACTGCAATCAGGAAACAAAAAGACACCACAGAGTAAATGCTGGGGGTGGGAGCTACTTAATACATGGCCAACATTGCCAAACGATATTGATCCGATATGTTTGATTTTAATAGATGCTTATATACTTTCACACAGCAGAGAGAAGAGTCATGACTTATGGGCTATATGGGTCACTAATAGGCTAAATTGTAATACATTTTAGTGACCACTAAACATCTTTCCAAAAGTTAACAATCACTGTAAAGGTGCAGTCACACCTATGTGTTTGAGCCAACGTATTTGCACATGTCGGTGGTCGGTAATCTGTGCTGGCCTTCAGCGGCGTTTTGCGGTGTTTGCTGATGAACGCCGACCACATCCAACATTTTCAACATGTTGAAAATTTTTCATCATTTGCTGACGTACCTGTGGCTAAGTAGGAGACCGTTACAGACCGTAGATTGTCGCTATGTGCACATTGTGTGCGGTAGCCCTCGCTAGCCTGCGGTACCATTGTGAACAGCCACCAAAAGCCTGAGTTCCTGGTGCAATCGTGTTCGCTGGCTAACGTGTGGGTGTTGGTTCTCCTACCTGCTCAGAATCACTGAACAGTGGTGTGCCGAACCCCTCTCCCAAACGTTTCCACGTTGGCAACAGTCCCGGTTTTCATAATGGAGCGTTGGCTAACGGCTGCCTCTGTTCCAAACATGTTGTGAAAGGCTGTGATGTGTTTGAGGTCCCATACCAAACTCCGGGAATGTGATTTTCGCCGACGTGTGGCCACTTTTCTCTCCTTTTCTCTCGCTTTCACCTCGTTCACCAGTTGCTGGCTTAAGGAGTGGTAGAATGTCTACCTGCCACCTGCGAGGCCTGGGTTTGATTCCTAAGTCTCACAGGTGTCACATTTTAGAAAACATCTGCTTGAGATTGCACATCATCTTCATTTTGTAGGGTTCCATGTATATCAGGAACATTTGATTGTCACATTGTCAGTTTTTGGCTGTTATAGTCAAATCTCGTGGCCAAATGCACTCGTGCTGCACTATGGAACCATCTTTGCTAACCGGTTGATCTGCTGTAGCCAAGCGTACCCTAACTATTCTCCAGTTGATGGGTCCTCAACACTGAGGCACCTATATGCACAACACAAGTGATACTCCTCATCTGAGTCTGCCTAAATAAGCACTCATTTGACACAAAGTCATTCCAGTGGTACACAAGGATCTTCCAAAGAGACCTGGTACCAAAGACATCCAGTTGTCGCCTTAGGTCACTGGTTAGTGTCCAAGTCTCACAACCATACAGTAAGACAGGAAGCACAGGGACTCTAAAGACTTGGACCTTTGTTCTCCGGTAAAGATATCGCATTCTCCACACTTCTGTTCAGCAACCTCATGGTTCCATAAGCTCTTCCCAGGCGTCACTAAATCTCAAAGGCCAAGGACCAAGGGTAACAAACGTCACTGCTGAGATAAGAAAATCTCTCCGCATGTTCAACTTTTTCACTGTACACAGATCCACATTTGATGGTCGAGTCCAGAAGTCATTGAAAGCTTAGTTCTTGGTATTGATCCATGAAAATAACAAACCTCACTCAGCTTCTCAACTTCTGAAATTAGGGTATCCATTGATTCTGCAAAGATCACAGCATCGTCTCCAAAGTCAAAGTCAGTTGACCTTTCCTCACCAACAAAGGCACCTGCTGCCCTTTTCTACAAACTGACCCAACACCCAGTCCATGCAAGCACTGAACAGTGTTGAACACATCCCTGAGGAATGCCGTTATTCACTGGGAAGACATCAGAGACTCTGCTTTCACTGCACACAGCACTCACAGTACCTGCGTGTGGGATAGCTGATTTCCAGCAACTTGTCGGGGATGCCACGGGGTGAGTCATGCTTCATGTTTGACATTTTAGCCCCGACTCCTGTTGTTTAAATCAGTGGCTGGGAATAAATGTCTCGCTAGTAGTCTGCTTTTACTGTCCAGCTATTTAATTTTTCGTGAAACATCAACACCAGCTAAAATCGTTTCTCCTCACTGCAGTTTTTAGTTGCTGATTTTGTTTAACACTAACTGCGGTCTCACCGGATGAATGGAGATAACTTTAATTGCTCATCGTCCTTTTCGTGGCCCTGTGGTGGCTCACACAGACAGTCGTGTCTTATGGACTTTGTCTTTTGGTCACGTCCTGATAACATATACTTTCAGGAGCACACACAGGAAGTCATGCTCCTACGTACCACCCCGACATATTTTCAGCCTTGTTCGCCGTTAAAGGCACATTTCGCCCGATGGCAAACATGATTGCCACTGTTCTGCAATGTACTTCCATCTCAGATTTACGACCAACATTACTCTGCCATCACACTTGTGCTTCTCTGCTCACACTGCATTCCACATCAATTTTTCTCTCCGTCCAGCTGAAGGCGATGTTGCCTTTGAAACTTTGTTCTTTTTGTCTCATTAAAATGTTTGATATTTCTATTACCGCTCCACACTGAAGGGATGAAATGTGGTGCATGCTTGGAGAGAAGACTGTAATTCAGAGGATGTTGTGGGTTATGTGTCTCATTTGTATATTGTCCTATTAAATCAAGATTTTATCGTGCGGGTGCTTTGGGATATTCCATAAATGAGGAGTCAGTGTGCCTGATAGCTTCTCTGATAAACTGCGCTGA
>OMMV01173021.1:0-11165 GCA_900302635.1 Chatrabus melanurus | reverse complement strand
TGAAAGGTTATGTAAATGTGTTCCTTTTGGCCTACAGTATCAACATGGCAGCCTCCATGAGGGGGCCCGCTCCCATGTGGATAATGAGGGGCTCATTCTAAGTTAAATTGTTGCAGACACACCAATGAATAGATGGTTATGATTGCTATATTCCATTTCTGCTAATAAACACTTCTAAATCCTACACACTGTAGCTTTAATAAGTTTAAATTCTGTTACAGGATAATGAAACTTGCACAGGCAAAGAAATGTGACACATTTGCAACATGAGGGGGAAAAATTACTTTACACAAAAACGGCAAATGTATGCCAGATATTGACATTTCAGTTTATTTACAAATATTGTGAAAAAGTTAAAATCACTTTATAAAGTAATAAAATGTATTGCATCAATTTATCAAGAAAAAATAATTAAAATATACCAAGGCAGCAAGTGAACATTAATTGTGGCAGCTGACGTGCAACCAGCATACACCTGCACAAAGCCAACATCAGATGCACAAAATTAGTTGTTTTAGGTTTAAAATGGGTGCAATTAAACATCTTATTTCCTTGTAATTTGCAAGCAAAATGCAAAACAATATGTAAAGTCAGGCCAATAAGTAATTTGACGGTGACAAATCTGTAATTCTACCTTTGTACACCAACACAATGGAGCTGAAATGAAGCAAGATGTGCTTGTAGTGTAGATGTTTAGCTTTAATTAAAGGGGTTTAACAAAAAATATTGCATTAGCCACTCAGGAATTACAGCCATTTGTATACATAGTGCCTCCATTTTCAGAGGCCATGAGTACCTGGACAAACTATAAGTATTATTCTTAACACAAATCATCACTTTTACAGCCAATTTTCTTTAGACACCTCAGGGGATGGACACATGAACATTTCCAAGTCACTGAATACATCTTCAATGTCATTTACATCAATCATTAAGAAATACAAATAGTATTGTGCTGTATGGGAAATCTGTGCGGAGCAGGCAGTTCTCAAAAACTGAGCGACCGTGCAAGAAGGAGACCAGTGAGGGAAGCCACCAACACACCCAGCCAGACAAGTTATTGGCTTCTGTGGTTGTAATTGGAGAAACTGTGCATAGTGTAACTTTTGTCTGTTGTATCACCAGGTTGAATTAACAGCTGCAGGTGAGGTTAATTATAGATTACCCCAACGTGCACAGCGACGATATCCCAACAGGGGGAGCCATAACCTTTCAAGCACAGAGTCACTTAGTATAAAATATTGAGCCACGCCACACTGAAACAGTTTATAGAAAACAAGACAATATGATCTCTTCATTCAAGCAAGTGTATCCAAAACAGCCTCCATTTGCAGAAGGATTCTGTTTCTATTACCACCTATCCCTGGCGTCTTCTGTAGTTTACTCAAACTGTGATTTTGACTGTCCAGCCACAGATGATTTTTCCTCTACGTTACGAATAGTGTTGAACTTGTAGAGACATTCACTTCATCTTGGCAGTGGCGTACGTCTCTTGGTCCTCTGACTTTGAAATCGAGAGACTCCTGGGAACAGCTTACAGAGTCAAAAGGTCGCTGGACACATGCGTTTAAGGCGCAGTCTCACCTAGACATTTGGGCCAACGAACGTATTCGCAAACGTCAGTATCTGCCGGCCTCCGCTGGCCTCCACCAGTCCACGCTGATGAACATCAACCGCATCCAAAAAGTTTCAACACGTTTAAAATTTCTCGGCACTTGCCGACGAACCTCTGGCTACGTTGGAGACCATTAGAGAAAGTTAATCTCCGCTACGATCAAGTTTCCTACGCTAAGCCTCTGCTAGCCTAAGTTACTGCTGTGATAGTATACGCTGGCTAACGTTTGGGTGCTGCCTGCTCAGAATCACTGGACAGTGGTGTGTCGACCACCTTTCCTGCATATTGCCACATTGGCAAAAGTCCCGCTTGTTCTAATGGCGCGCTGGCTAATGCCCGCCTCCGCTAGCATCATATTGTGGAATGGCGTGCTGCATTCGAGGTTCGCTACAAACTCCAGTAACATGATTTTTGCTGATATTTGGCCAATTTTCTGGACTTTGCCCTGCGTTCACCAAATTCTGGGGTAGTGAGATTGCGCCTTTAGTGATGCCAATATGTTTGCAGAAGAACAAAGTCTTTAGGGTCCTGGTGCTTACTGTAGGGTTGTGAGACTTTGATGCCAACCAGTGACCTAAGGGGACTGCTGGATGTCTTTGGTACCAGGTCTCTTTGGAGGATCCTTGGGTACTGGTGGAATGCCTTTGTGTCAAATGAGCGGTTACTTTGGGAGACTCAGATGAGGAGTATCACTTGCATTTTGAGGGCGTGTCAGCTACGACATTTTGGCCATGTGGCGCCCTTCCCTGAGCATGATCCAGCATTCAGGTACCTCAGCACTGTGGACCCTGGCAGCTGATCCAGCACGTAGGTGCCTCAGTGTTGAGGACCCCAGTGGCTGGCGAAGGCCAAGGGGACGTCCATGTTTCATCTGGCTGGAGCACATGGATGGTTATTTTGGAGTAGTGGTGATGGACAGGTTGTCTGTCTGGGTGGTTGCCATCCAGGACCCGGTGTGGTTTCGTGGTGTGGTGGATGCGGCAACGTGCAGCAACAGCGCATGCTCCCAGACCTGACTTGACTTGTTATAAATAAAACATGTCATATGTCCATAAATCCTGGTTTGCAACTCTCTGTCTTGTTTTGTTTTCCCATTATAATACATATATTACATGGACGCTTTAAAACATACACCACATATTTAGTGTTACATGTAATCCTTCCGCTAACTTTAATTTTTACAAAAGACTTTGGGTGGCTGAACCGATTACCCTTGATCATAGAATAACAATGTATACAATTATGACAATGAAAATTCACACTGGAGATCTGAAATGGAAAATGTGTGGGCATCTTTGGGAAATCTGACTTATTGGGGAACTCTGGGATTTTGCAACCTAGGTCCTATGTTTTAGATGTGTTTGGGTTCAGCTTTTCATTATGGATAAAAATGATGATAATCAGTCCAGTATTGAGCTAGAACACTAACATCGTCAAGGGCTAAACAGCTATAGAATGCAAGCTAATGGGGCATGCGATAAACCTCCAAGTAAACCGCTTCCAGTCACCAGTGAACGGGTGAAAATGTCATTAGAAGTGTCTGGTAGCACGGTGAGGATCCCTACAGACGTACACGTGTGCATATGTACCTCTGTAAATGTAAAGGAAGTTTTGTTTAAATGACTGATTATACAGGCAGCGATTTACATTAGTCTTCCCGTTTGGCGCCTCCGCTCTCCACTAAGTCCGTACAAGTCGATTGTTGAATGAGGGGCTCGTTGTTCTGCTTACAAGAGGAAAAAGCCTTTCGTCGAGTATACAGTGGTGACAAAAAGCGGTTTAATTTGAGGGTTTTGGCATGTCCCATAGGGTTACATTGCATAGCCATTTAGCCGTTGATGGTGTTGGCGTTCTAACTCAATACTAGACCGATTATCATCGTTTTTGTACTGAGTGAAAAGCTGAACCCAAAAACATTTAAAAATAGGGCCCAGACTCAAATTCTGGAGTTGCTCTATAACAAGATAATTTCTTAAATTGGATGACCACTTGTTTAAAAAAAAAAAAAAAAAAGACATCGGCAGATCTTGGAATGAACTCGCAACTTGAGGGTCACCTTTCAATATGTGCCGATGTCTGTTAGCTACTTCCAAAACTGATTTCGATGCAGGACGGGAGGTGGATTTAAATGCCAGTCCATGAGAACCCTTAAATCTAGAGCGAGATTTTTAAAAAATCAGGCCGCTGAACATGACATACCTTGTTTAAATGTTTGTTCTTCAATTCCTGACCGTATCCCCTCACTCCAAAAGTCTCACAAATTCCTTTATTATGTGACTCAAAAGATTAATCAGAATTACAAATACGTCTGATCCTCAAAAGCTGACTGCATGGTAAGCTTATTTTTAATGCTGGCGAATGGCAACTACATGTAAAAATGTGTTTCTGTCAGTCTTTTTAAAAAAATACTTCAGTCTACACACTAGCATTTATTGTTTTTGAGTTATCATGTTAAACAAGAGGGGATGGACTGCTCACTCACTGCATTTTATAGGGTGCATTCCCAGGATTTTCCAAAGCCTAGGACTTTTACACCACTGTGGTGTATCGCAGCCTGTGTAATGTGGAGGAAAACAACCTTTATAAGATGCCAAAATCAAATTTATTGATGTGACGACATGCTATTTAGTTTTCAAAACCATAATCTACAAATTTTTTTTAAAGGAACATTTTTTTATGATGGTATTGTGCAACTTTATCAAAACATGGTGCACTGGAGACGATGATTAGCTGAGTGACACAGGAATAATTTTGGTGTTCTGTCAGAGGCAAATCTCCTCCAAATGTGGAGTTTTAGTTTAGCTGGATATCACTCTTTTACCTTGAGGCCAGCTTGTCAAACACAAAGTTCAACCTCTGGTGCTGAAAAATGAAGCCAACGCGTAAGTGCCAAAACCTGCAATTCCTTGAATGGCCACTTGAGGCTGGCTCCAAAAGACAGTCACTCCCAATAGAAGCCCATGTTATCATCACCAACATTACATCAGAAATAAACATGTTTACAGCCTGGTACAAAAAACGATTTTGGCTTGTATAGCTAGCTTTCCCCTTCATGACAACTGTACAGGAGTTTTTTTTAAATTATTTTTTATAACTCATCAGTTTAAGATATTTTAAGCCATAAAGTGAATAATTAGGGGTGGGATCACTTTGAGTCACAGGTAGTGTGTCCCGCTGAGCTGAGTCCAGACTCCAGAGCCCTGCTAGCGGAGGCTGTTAGCTGTTATGGACCAACTGCGTCTGTCCTTTCTGAGCATTTTATTACAAATAACTGAGATAATATGTCTTGCTGTGTGGTTAGTTGTACTAACGGACCACCTAAGAAGTCTGTACTCCAGTATTTCCGTCGAGTGAAATTTTCACATTATTTAATTTGCACGTTAGCACTGTTAGCACTGTTAGCAGGTACTAACGTATCTTCGTGACGTTAGCTCCACTGTTACTCTACAGTTACTGAGGCAATAAATAGGTTATAATTTTCAATGCCTGCACCAAAGCCACCCGTCATGAAACCCATGAAAATGGTTTTGGTCGCTATAGCTAGTTTCCTGGTTCATGAAAACTGTATGGGGGTTCATTTTTATAGAACTCAGCAGTTTTAACTATTTTAAGCCATAAAGTTATGAATTATATGGGTGTAGTTACTTTCAGTGACAGCTAGTGTGCTGGGTCAAGGGCCCTGCTAGCATTGGCTACTAGCTGCTGTGGACTTGACTGTATTTGTCCTTTCTGAGCACTTAATTACAAATACCCAAGATAATATGCCTTACTGTGCAGTTAATTGTACTGACAGACCATCTAAGAAGTCGGTGGTCCAGTATTTCCATTCGCACCGTTAGCATTAACTAGAAGCAGTGCCTAAAGCCCCGCAGGTGGGATGTCCCAGGGTGGAAGAATCATGAATCAACCTTTTTTTTTCTCCACAGAAACAAAATAATCCTTTTTTTAAATGACTTAGTTACTATAATTAATTTATACTATTACTATATTACTATAGTAATAATATAACTTTCATATGAGCTACACATTAAGTGTCTGTCATAAGTAGCTCCTGAGATATTCAAAAAGAATCTTTCCCTAGCAACCATTGTTTACCTTAGCAACCATGTCAACATGGAAAAAAGCCCTTCCAAACATAAAGTCTCTATCTTAAGTGGTTGCTGAGATATGACAGAAATCTCACTTGGCAGGACATCATAACAGACAGACAGACAGACAGACAGACACGGGGTCGGGCCCCCGGTGGAGTACCACTAGGTGGTCTGTAGGTGGTCTGTCCATTACATGGGACATCCCACAATTAGCAGGTATTAATAGAATGTTGAAGTTAGCTACGGTGACGGCGCCAAGGTTTGAGGCAATATCCCGGTCTTAGATTTTAATGCTCACACCCAAACCACCACCCAGTCCACAAAAAGCATACGTTAACCAATCATCCTGAGTTTAGGCGGCCTAGTCTGTTAGCCTTAGCTAGCTTGGTAACTTCGAGATAGGTGGGCATGTTCAGACTTCATTCGGCTCCGCAGGTCACGCCGGCCTTGCCCACGCTCCACTTCTTTACCAATTCATGGGTTGGGCGGTAATCACGCGGCGTTGAGGACTGTCAAGATGGCGACATCCAGAGTCGCCCCATTTGAGCTCAAAGCTGCTCTTCAGAAAACCCCTGGGTGATGTCAGAGGGTTTGTACTGTATCTGCACAGTCTAATGTCAAACAGTGCAACCACGAAGGCGTCCGCGGCAGGTTCTGCTGCGCTGCGTGGCACGCGCGCGCGCGCACAATCAACCACCCAAGAAATAATAGGATATGAAATTAATAATGCAGAAGTGGCCACATCAAACGGTGGCAGCTTCGAGTGCGAGGGAAGGGGGGTATTTAGCTTTTCACTCCGTCGGTAAAAAACAGGATGTCAGGCTCTAAACACGACATTAGCCTGTGAATGCGCGCCGAAAGGAGATTAGAAAGTGCACGTGTTTGTGTCTGTGTTTTAACTCCAGGTAAAAGGATGCAATACACTCTATTTACATACGCTGAAAAGACGACAGCACTTGAAAGCTCCAACGCAGCAATGAGCAACAGCAGTGTCATTCATCCCGTGTTTGTGTGCGTCTGTCGAACGGCGTGTATGTAATCAGGGAAATGGAAAACTAGCTTTTTCAAGCACAACCATTTTCTCTTCTTCTATTGATTCCTCTTTCATTCTTTTCATGCATCTTTCAAGGTAATGTGGCTCTTTATGAATCTACCAGCCCGCTTCTGCCTATTTAGCCGTCTTGTTTGCTTTCCCTTTCTGCCCTGAAAATAAATCAAACTAGCCAGTGTGTCGCAAACATTTTCTGTGTCTTTGTTCGTGAATGATTGTGTTGCACGTTGTGCACGCAGGTTAATGTCTTTTAACCAGACGTCTGAGGTTACAGGTAGTGAAGTCTCCGTGCTGCAGCCCTGTCCAGCGTCCGGTAGTCGATGCCAGAGACGAGGCAGATCGTGTGGGAATAGTGCTGTACACACAACATGGCACAAAAGGTCAGAGGTCAGACATTTCCCATAGCACAGGCTTCTTTGGTGAAACACCTTATTCTTTAATTTGGATGAAAATTATTTCATAAACTCAAAATTCAATATTCAAAACTGTGAAAGGCGCAATCTCACCTAGACGTTTTGGCCAACGTAGACGAACGTATTTGCAAATGTAAGTGTCCGCCAGCCTCCGCCGGTCTACGCTGATGAACGTCGACCGCGTCCAAAAATTTTCAACGTTTAAAATTTCTCTCTGTTTGCCGACGTACCTCTGGCTATGCTGGAGACCATTAGAGAAAGTTAATCTCCGCTACGATCAAGTTCCCTATGCTAGCCTCCGCTAGCCTACGTTACTGGTGCGATCGTCTACGCTGGCTAACGTTTGGGTGCTGCTTCGCCCTGCCTGCTCAGAATCACTGGACAGCCGTGTGTTGACCCCCTCTCCCGCACGTTGCCACGTTGGCAAAAGTCCCGCTTGTTCTAATGGCGCACTGGCTAACGCCCGCCTCCGCTGGCCTCCGCTAGCACCACATTGTGGAACGCCGAGCTGTGTTTGAGGTTCGTTACCAAACTCCGGTAACGTGATTTTTGCTGACGTTTGGCCACTTTTCTCGACTGTGCCCTGGGTTCACCAAACGTTGGGGTAAACGTTATAGTGAGATTGCGCCTTAACCGCCTGACTATCGGAACTTTAACTTTAAAACTGCATTAATCTGTATCGTTGTTTAGTGAGGTGGCAGCGTTTTTTAATTGTTTGTACCTCTGTTAGTGAGTGAGCAGGATTACCTGAAAAGAACCTGAAAAGATCACAAATGACTTTTATTACCTCCGCCAAGTGTCATTTGTCTGTTTGACTTTTAGCAGGATTACGCAAAAACTACTGAACCGATTTTATAGAAACTTGGTGGAAGGCTGGGGTACGGGCCAAGGAGGAAAGCTTTAACTTTTGAGGTGGATCCAGGAATTCTTTTTCACTTCCTTTAACATTGCGAGATGGGATGACTTTGTGGATTTTCATCAATTTCTCGGAAATTAATACATCGACCATCATGGGAAAAAAAATCAGATTTTCACATTATGAGACATTTCAACAGTATATTTAATTTTGTGCAGATTTCTATTAAGATTCAGATTTTATGGATCAAAATATGAATTTTAAGGGGACACATTCATATTGGGTGAGTGCAAGTTAACAAATTGGGCTAGAAACCAGCAACTCTATTTTTTCACATTCTGTGAGCATGCAAACATAATATTTATTATGTTTGTATGCTCACAGAATTCTGTGAGCATACAAACATAAATGAGGAAGCCAACTTTCAGATCGATGTTCTCATTACGTCCTCTCAGATTCCTTTGAAAATATTCACTGGTGCTCCTATACTCAACCTATGGTGAAATCCTGAATATTAGAGCTGTGTCTCTAATAGTTTTTAAACTTCAGCCCTTTAAAATTTTCATAAATTTCACGCATTTTGCTGAACGAGCCTTTCGGTCCAATTTCTGACATTCATAGCGCCATTGATAAGGCATGTACTGCTTTGAAGCTTTGTGAGTACGGCTACATTTTTCTGTAGAATTCAAAAATGAAATCGGATCAGATGTATCTTGTGTACCTTTCCTCCTATAAATAATCTTATTTGATCCGTGAAAACGGAGGGGCTTTAAAGGTACCCAATCCATTTCTTGGTATGTTAAGTATCCATGAAATACAGTGTTTTCTTCCTGACATATAGTGATACCTGCCAAGATTTCTTTCTGAAACAGTTTCCTTACTCCTGTAGATAAGTAGAGAAACACTCCCACCAGGCGCGAATGAGAACATAAGCAGCACGCCATCTGGTGGTGATACCGCGGTAAGACACAGACATGGATGAGTTTTGTCAAATTTAAGCATTTACTTGGGATTCATGGCATGCAATTTGATTTTATAAGCAGTAAAAAGCAACTGTGAATTGAAGATGTGTAATATTTCATGTTGATGTAAAAGCAATAACTGAAAACCTGTGAGATATCTGCATTTTATAATTGTTTTATACTCTCTAGATCCGTTATAATTACAATACAACAAATTTCTGGTCGTGGGTACACTAGAGGAGTTGTTTCAGAGGTAGTCATTTTCTTGGATGGTTAAATGAATTCATTATGCAGTCGATGCTGGTGTAAAAAAACCCTCTGCTCTCATTAGCATGTTCATTCCTACTGGTACCATTTTCTTGCTCAGCTAAACATATTAAAGTTGATATAAATAATAAGAGCACAACATAATCGTTATTCATTAGCCTGTCGAAAACCACAACTAATAAATAAATCAAAGGCCTGCACTCCCAGTTTCAATAGGGTGCTCATGCTAACATTAGCTTGACAGCAGAATCCAAATGTTTACGCACCTTTAGCTTCGTCTTAAGCGCGCACAAAGTTCAAATTCCCCTCCAAGCACCGCTCTAGTTTTATCTCTCTTGGAAATGAATGCCTTCTCCCATTTAACATTTGATTGGACTTTTCCGCTTTCTTTTAGAGCTTCCAGTCGGTGTTTGTCAGCCACTATGTGTCCTTCTAATTTGCAATTTTTGCACGTGCGCAAGATCGTCCCTCCGCTCTGTTATTTTGGATTGTGTTTACTAAAATATGGAACCCAAACAGTATGTAAAACAGGTAAGCCCTTAAGTCAGGGTGATTTCACTGGGAAACGTTTGCATAAAACCAAAATGAACTGATAGCGGGAGAGTGTACAGATAGTGGGAAGTGACGGAGTACCTTTAATTCCTAAGTGGTTAAACCTTGTAAATTAAAGCTGAAAATCTATAAACTACTGTCCAAAGACTTATGCACCCAACTGTATGAAGGGAAGGAAAATCCGATGGCTTGAGTTTTTGCTGAGGCTTCTCTTATATGAAATTATAAACTGATTCTTTTAGAAGAAGAAGAATCTTTACTGTCATTGTACATACATATACAACGAAATTTGTCCTCTGCATTTAACCCATCCTAATTACAGTTAGACACAATCCAACCACTAGGAGCAGTGGGCAGCCATTTAGCCCATTCCATTTTTATTGATACCTATACCACGATATTGTATGGCACTTGCTAACATTTTTAAACTGTATTATTTTCCTCTTCTGTTGCTTTTTTCATGTGAAATGCTAACAATTAAAGCTTTGTGCCACCACTTCAGCTCTGCACAAATCCTAACCCACAGACATGTCGCTCTCCTCAGACAGTTCTGGGATTTTGTTTCACTTCTTTGTGCTTTATTGAGCTGATCTATTGTTCCTCCAGCTATTCAAGTGTATGAACTTGCAATGCGGAGATCAAACTTTTGCAGATAGTGTAAAACGTCAACAGGATTCATGTCAGGGAGGACAGCACAAACTATAATCATCATCTCCACCATTCTATCAAAGAAAAGAAAGGGAATTGCGGATCATCCCATCCGAGCAATCGCCGGCTGACGGAGTATTCAGTGACAGCTCCGTTAAATTATGAAATCAGTGAATTTCTGCCACTGGCCTCCTTAAGCTGCAGGATAATTAGTAATCATCACAAAGCAAGGGGACGGAAATACTCTATTCTTCTCCGCTGTCAACTTTTTATCTCCGTGTCCGCTCACACAAACGAGGTTCCCACTCTGAGCCAATTGGCTGAATCAGACTTAATAACAACCTGACAAAGTCTCCCACCCCCACACACAAAAGGGAGGTGTCATTTCATCAACCTACTGTGACCCCACCAATGAGTAAATAGTCCCTGCAAGGAAAAAAAACCCACTTGTCACCGTTGCCGCCACATCATTAGAATCCAAGTTTGTATTTTCTCTTGCCTGCCTTTTTTGGTCTGCACCTAAGATACAGACGGCTGATGGGTTGCATTTCTTGACAGAATAAGCGACGTACAAATACGAGAAGAAAGAAGGAAGAATGGAAACACAATCAGTGATGATGAGTTCATCGGTTATTTATAATCAGATGAGGCTGAGGCCTTGCGGGTCATTACTTGATTATCCATCTTGAGGGGATTGTCAAGTTCTCACT
>OMMV01173013.1:4349-16498 GCA_900302635.1 Chatrabus melanurus | reverse complement strand
CAGGTGTCTCTCGATCTCAACGGCCAAGGACCCAGAGACATGAATGTCACTGCCGAGACAAGTTTAACACTTTCACCACATACAGATACACTT
Source organism: Chatrabus melanurus (assembly GCA_900302635.1). Classification (NCBI taxonomy): domain Eukaryota; kingdom Metazoa; phylum Chordata; class Actinopteri; order Batrachoidiformes; family Batrachoididae; genus Chatrabus; species Chatrabus melanurus. The sequence continues at coordinate 16,405 of OMMV01173013.1, read as the reverse complement.
CTGATGGCCGAGTCCAGGAAGTCATTAAAAGCCTGGATATTAGTCTTGATCCAGGACAATCGCAAACCCAGATACATTGATTCCGATGAAGGGTTGTCCACTGCACGACGGTGCCCAGGTCCAAGCCTGATGGAGCTCATGCGGGTGGGCAGGTGGAACATCCTTTCCCTCAGTAAGGATAACCATCTTCCACTGTTGCTAGTAATGAAGTAAACAAAAAAAAAGATGTTATTTTTGAGCTGCTTGGTCTGCTGCCACTGCGACCCGGACCCGGATAAGTGGTAGAAAAAGAATGAATGAATGATGTTATTTCAAACAGGTGATGTCAGCCTTTGTTGGATACTGCTTTTGTACCAAATCATGATTACAATCACTTGTTGAGTCTTTGAGGAGCAAAGATGGGTAGAGGCTCTACTGTTTGTCAACAAAAGCATGAGAAAGTTATTGAAATGTTTAAAAATTGTGTTCCTCAAAGAAAGATTGTAAGTGATTTGCATATTTCTCCCTCTACAGTGCATAATATCATTAAACGATTCAAGGAATCTGGGGGAATTTAATTGCATAAAGAGCAAGGGCGCAAGCCTAAGTTGAACACCCATGATCTCAGGTGCCACTGCATCAAGAACCGTTATTCGTTAATAGCTGACATAACCACATGGGCAAGGGATTACTTTGGGAAATTTTTGACAAGCACTAAAATACGGAGTTACATTCATAAATGCCACTTAAAACTTTACTGTGCAAAAACGAAGCTTTATGTTAACCTTGTCCAGAAACGGTGTCGACTTATCTGAGGTCAGAGGCATCTGGGTTGGACCATCACACAGTGGAAATGTGTATTGGGGTCAGACAAATCAGTATTCCAAATCTTTTTTGGAAGAAATGGGCATCGTGTGCTGCAGACCAAAAATGAAAAGGACCAGACTGTTATAAGCAACAAGTCCAAAAGCCAGGATCTGTCATGGTATGGGGTTGTGACAGTGCCTTTGGCAAAGATAATTTACACTTCTGTGATGGCAGCATTATGGCAGAAAGGTACATTGGGATTTTAGAGCAACATATGCTGCATTGAAGATGATATCTTTTCCATGGATGTCTGTGCATTTTTCAACAAGACAATACAAAACCACATTCTGCACACATCACAAAGGCATGGCTGTGGAAGAAGTGGATACGGATACTGGACTGGCCTACCTGCAGTCCTGACCTGTCCCCAATAGAGAATGTGTGGAGAATTTTGATATTATTTTGAATACTGTTGCACATTTTAAAAGGTGTTTGCAGGAAGGCTGGGACAAAATAACACCTGAAATGCTTCATCACTTGATATTCTGAATGCCAAAATGTCTTTTAAGTGTTGTGAGAAGGAACGGAAACATTACAAAGTGGTAAATGCTTTAGCATCCCAACTTTTTTTGGAATGTGTTGCAGGCCTTAAATTGCAGAAATGTCCAACTCCTATATTCACAAATGAAATTAAGTTTGCCAGAAAAAACACGAAATATCTTGGGTTCAAACTGTCTGCAATGAAATAGAAGTCAAAGTAAAAGTAAGGATCACTGTGCGTTTTTTTTAAATTTGCATTTTCCATATCTTCCCGACTTTTTCTGATTTGGGGTGGTAAATAAACAGTATCTCAGCAAACACCACCACCACAGAGAGATCTATAAGGACTAATTCAGACACACACAACCAGAAGTGCATATTTTAACCACCTAAGCAGTGCTGGCAGTGTATCATTGTCAACCATCTGCCCCTTTGTTTCAAGCAGCATTGTAACCTTTCCCAGAGTGTATGTGCCACTTTGTGTTTCTGTTGTGTGTTATTGCTGGTTTGCGTACACACACACACATACACACACATATACACACTTGTATATCCAGTGTATGTTGTAGCTGCCAAACGTCCATTTGGTCGACAAGCATTGCCAAGGTGAGGTTGAGGTCAATTCTACACAGCTGAATCATTGAACAGCAGCGAGCTTGGCTCCTGCCAAGCCTGGCAAAGCAGCGCAGAACATAATGTCATCATCTGCGCACAAAAAAAATCTCATTATGCCTATAAATGTTACCCATAACTAAAGATTCTTATGTATGACGTGTTTTATTTCATGTCGTATAAATCCTGTTTATTTACTTTTCCCATTTCGATTCTCAAGCTCGGTTAGGCATGAATTAAAAAAGATGTTTCCTTGTCTGCGCTCACGCAGAGTTGGCGGTCAAGGCTGTTATTTTATTTTATTTTTTTCTGTGTGGGGGCCGAAGATGCTCAGTCCCCACTGAGCGTTCCTGCTTTCATCGTTGGATCTGATCAATAATGGATGGAACTCCCACAGCCTCACAGGCAGGGATTTGCTTGGAAAAAAAATCTTGGAAAACTAGCCCGGAGTGCCGTGCCGGAGACAGGGATGCGCCTGGCCGCCAATTAGCACCAACATTTTACAGTCGCTAGCTGGGTGTGACTGCTTGGTGGCATGCTCAAAGACACGTGCACACGCTGACAGACACCTCTGGAGACCCGCTGACCTACTCCCCTAACCACGTTATTGATCTGTGGGCCAAAGATGTGAAAGCCTATTGAGGTCATCATTAATGATTCATCATGTCTAGAAAATGTCAAATGTGGCTTGGGAGCATACACATGAATGCATCAGATGTTATGTGCTCATAAACATGTGAAAGCTTTGAAGAAATCCTCCATGCATATATATGAATGATAGATATGACAGGGAAGGATGCGGAGTATTGGCTGTTTGATCGGGTGATGCAAAGATTTCAGCAAGATTTGTTCACGATGCTGTCAGTAACGTATCAGAGGACTCCTGCAGAGAGCTATAAAGAGCCGTGAAAAAGTATTTGATGGATTCTTGCTATTTTTATGTGTGCTTGTTTATAAACTGTTTCATATATTCAAACTACATGTAATGTGAAAGAAAGGCAGCCTGAGTCAACACAAAATGAGTTTTTAAATGACGATTTGAAGCAGCACAATTATTCAACATCTATATCACTTGTGAAAAAGTAATTATCTACATAAACCAACCTAATAGCTGATTATCTCATCTTTATGAAGTTGACCAGAAAAAAACATGAAATATCTTTGGTTCATACTGTCTGCAATGAAATAGAAGTCAAAGTAAATGTAAGGATCACTGAGTGGTTTTTTTTAAAATTTGCATTTTCTATATCTTCCCGACTTTTTCTGATCCAAGGCAGCTGTAACACCTGCTATTTTGGTTTGGACCAAACTTAAAAGTCTGAAGGTCCAGACCAAACAAGGTAGGTGTGACAGCACATTAGACATGCAAACATGAATTCCCCCATGTGTTTGGCATACACCAAACATTCGCTGTCTTCCAAACAATTCTACTTTTGAATCGCCAGTCCATAGAAAGAAGCACATTGAAGAATTAAGTCCTGTACAGTCCCAGAAGCACTTTGGTGCCAATGCTTATTCCCAGATACTGTAGCTTCAAGTGGATGAAAGTTTAAAACTCCCCCTGGATGGGGTGCGAGTCCATCACAGGTTACTTCCCCAGCCAAGGCAGATACCCATTTACAGCTGGGTAGACTGAGACCATCCAGATGAAGTGTCTTGTCCAAGGACTTAGACATGTAGCATGAAACATACACCTGGAATCGGGCTCCGGCCTATATATTGGTAGTCCAACTCCTATACCACAGAACCACCTGTTCTGGATGACTATGACTCTTCTGGTGCCCTCAGATATGACACTGGTGAATCCAATGCGATCCCCAGCAACTTTCAGGGTAGGGTTGCTGAATAACTCCCAGATTTCATTTGGGTCACCATTTACAGTATGTCCATGTCTGCAAGTCCTCCAGCCAGATTGTGTCAACTCTTGTGAAACAGTGTTATCTTCAAATCTTGTCAAATTTAATCTTGAGAACTGAATTATATTTGGTCAGAAGCTTATGGTTTCAGTCCTTGGCTCTTTTAAAACTTCCAGGTTGAGTCATTGCTGTGCTCTTGGAGGAATTTTGGAAGGTTGGCCACTTCTGCCAGGGCTGCCCCTTGTCACCAATCCTATTTGTGATTTTCACAGACAGGATTTCAAGGTGCAGTCAGGGATTGGAGGGTGTCCAGTTTGATGACCTCAGAATTGCATCTCTACTTTTTGTGAATGATGTGGTTCTGTTGGCTTCATCAGACAGTGACCTCCGATGCACACTGGGCAAGTTTGAAGTGGCGTGTGAAGCAAGTAGGATGAAGATCAGCACCTCCAAATCTGAGACCATGGTCCTCCATTGGAAAAGGGTTGATTGTACCTTCTGGGTCAGGGGAGAGTTATTACCCCATGTGAATGAGTTCAAGTATCTCTGGGTCTTGTTCACAATTGGGGGTAGGACAGAGCGTGAGATTGATAGATGGATCTGTGCTGTGTCTGACATCCTGCGGATGGTGTATGGGACTATTAAGGTTGAAGAAAGAGCTGAGCCACAAGGTGAGTTTCTCAATTTACCAGTCGACTTACACTCCTATCCTCACCTATGGTCATGAGCTTTGGGTAGTGACCAGCAAAATCGTGGATACAAGCTTCATAAATGAGGTTCCTCTGTAGGGTATCTGGGCTTACACTCAGGGACAGGGTGAGAAGCTCAAATATCTGGGAGGGACTCAGAATAGAACTACTGCTCCTTCACATCGAAAGGAGCCAGCTGAGCTGGTTCGGGCATCTGGTGAGGATGCCCCGTGGTTGTCTCCCTTGGGACTTGTTCCAGGCACATCAACTGGGAGGAGGCCCTGGGGAAGACCCAGGACAAGCTGGAGGGACTATATCTCCCAGCTGGCTTGGGAACACCTCAGGATGAACCAGGAAGAGTTAGAGGGCTTGGCTGAGGATCGTGAAGTGTGAGCTGAGCTGCGTAATCTGCTGCTGCTGTGACCCATACCCGGATAAGTGCTAGAACAAGAATGAATGAATGATTGACTACTTCTTGAAAGGTTAACCATTGTGCCAAGGTTTCTCCATTCACTGCTTTACATACCTCTTACATTGCAATGTACACATCAAGTTTAATCAAATAACATGTAAAGTAAAAGACCAGTTCAGCTAATGCTCCACTTGTTGTCCTTGCAGTGGAAGCATTCCCTACAGTTCCAGGAATAATGTGATAAACACCACTCTTGTTTTCCTACTGGACCACTTGTGAAGATTCTGTTTTGTAATTTAGGCTCCTTCCTCTGTAGCCGTGTAGACAGGTGCTGCTTGGTCGACAAAGAGGTTCATTCACAAAGGATTTATGGGTAGAGTCAAGCACAGGCTGGCTTTGTGTGGGAACCCCAAACCATACACAAGCAGGGGACATAAATTTGATTTTATGAGAACTTGCTCCTTCTTAAAGAATAAATTTGTGTCTAAAGCAGAACGTAATGTTCACAATAACTCCATGACATCTATCCATCCATCCATTTTTGAAACCCGTTTATTACAGTTAAGGGTCATGGGGGGTGGAGCCTATCCCAGCAGCCACTGGGCAAGAGGCAGGGTACACTGTAAAAAAATATTCCATTGTTTATACAGGAAAAAACTGGCAGCTGCAGTTGCCAGAATAATTCTGTAAAAAACACAGTAAAAATATGTAAATACCTTTACAGAACAATCTGCCAATTTTATGGTATAATGTTGTTGTACTTTACAAAACACTTACATTTTAAAGCAGTAAATACACCAGCTTTTTTTGCTGAATTAACATTATCATGTTGTTTTTAAACTAACGATTTCTGTATAATTTAAATACAGTTGTTGCTTATTGTACATTGAATTCTATTCAATGAGATGCTGTTATGCTGCTCCCATTTTGCTCAGGGCCACCACAGCAGGTTTGGTGTGGGATCCACATGTTGATCTGGCTTTTCTAACACAACTCCAACTGCAGAAGGAGAACAGGGCTGAGGTAGCCCTGAACCTGGGATAGTTTGCTTGAGAGGCTAGCACGCTTACTGTTTGCACCGCTGTGCTGTGCCACAATATGACATACTCTGAACGTATAATGAATTGTATGCCATATTACCATATTAATGTATTTTTACTTTATTTGTACAAAGTATGTTAATATGAGGAGTTCTGAAAAAATCATGTCTGTTTAGAATTGAGTAGGCTATATGTCAATAGGATAAAATGGATTCTGCAGTTGATTATATTTTCAGATCAGTTCCAACCATTTGACAGAGTGGTAGCGCAAGCAGTTAGTGTGCTTACTTCTAAAACAGAGTTTTTCTGGTTCAAGACTGTGCATATCCCATTCTGCTTTTATAATTATTATTTTTTTTTTGCAAATTACAACGGTTTTATAGTGTCAAATTTACAGTATTTTCTGTCAAGGTATTTACATATTTTTACTGCATTTGTTACAGAATTATTCTGGCAACCACAACTGCCAGTTTTTTCCCATTAAAAACAATGGAATTTTTTTGACAGTGTACACCCTGGACAGGTCGACAGTTTATCGCAGGGCTTCCATGCCATCTAAATCATAAAAATTTGACTTAACAATGAAAAATGATTGTGTTGTCTTTTCACATAACTTCTCAGAGGAAGCTGTTGAGTTGATGAGTTAAGTATGGCTGGGATATTGAATTTTAAATAAACGGGAGTAATGGCATGTTTATAACGTTATGAATGTGCTTTGTAAGTAGATTGTGTTTTGAAAAGTGAAACTGTGTCTAAAATGGTTAACATATTAACTAGTTGTGTTGCATCGTTCTGATTGCATAAAACTTTCTCTACCAGACTGGACTGGATTAAAGTGGAAATGGGCCCCCAGGCTGTCTATAGATCTTTAAAATCCCATTATATTTACAGAATGTATAGGTGAACATCTCCAAAGTACAATGTTGCAAATGGCATAAAGTACTTTAATTTATTTTTACAAATATGTGAAAATATCTGTTTTAATAAAACACTTTTTCAAGGACGGCTCTAAACATTGAAAACTAGAATGGGCACTCAGAGGGCTCAACACCTGGTCCTTACATGCTAGACAGCAATTCATGCAAATTAATTCTTTGTCATTCAGTGATACCATAATATGTAGTTCTGTGAGGACTTGACATTTGATCCGTTCTTTACAAAATTGAACCACTTTATCCTTGACAAACACACAACCCTTATCCCTTATCTGTTATATTTGTTATTAAATGGAATATGTGCAGCAGGAGAAAGTTGAATTTGAAAGTTTTTCGCAAGGTGTATGTATTTAAAGACTAAGCCTGAGGAAAGTAGTGGGGAATGACTTTGAATCAGATTTATGTGTGTCTGCATTGATCGCATACCACTAAGTAAATTAGCACCAAGGTTTCAAACATGCTAAATCAATCTCAGCCCCTGAAATTGCTTTTAGCCTTGATAAATCATGTTGCTTGTGCAAACCTCACCTATTTGCATGTTCAACACCCACGTTATTGCGCATTGGGGTGGACACACCCTAAATTGCATATTTATGAAGGCAAATGTGTTAAATGGACAATACACACTATTTTGCGCACTGGAAAGATGCAATCCTCAGTGCGCACCGTTAGAAAATCAGCATGCACATTTTTTTGCAGGAGCTATGGTGTTGGCACACATTTTTCCACATGGAAACCTTTAGTAAATCAAGCGCACAATGTACTAAAACAACGATTCAGAATGCACCATTTAACACAGAGAATTAAAAAAATTTCCTGGGTAAAAATCCCACCCAGTCCTCCTCTTTCTTTGTGATGTAACTGGCATCACAAAGTGTGGCCTCTTTGTGATGCCAGTTACATAGTAATTCATTGGGCCACTTCATTCCAGGTGAAATTTGCTTCCACCGCCTACGTGATATGCAAATGAAATTCCTCCTAACCACACAGTGATGCTGTAGTGGAAGGACCAAGTGTGAGCAGACTTTTCACAGTTATTATATCCCTTTCTCTCATCTCCACCCTACAGTGTGAGCTTTTATTAGATGAGGGCCATATCTCTTGCTGAACAATGGCTTCATGTCTCTGCAGTTAATTATCTGTCTGATCCATAGCATAGAGAGGAAAGAATGAAGTTCAGTGCTGTGTTCCATACATGGGCCACACTAATGTTCTTTCTATAGGCAGGCACTGGCACAGTCATAGGAAAGAGCTATTAGCCCAGTGTAATGAGTTCACCTATGAGTAATGGCTGTACACTTACTTGACCAGAGACCTCCCTCCACACTGTTTCCAAATCAGTTTATCTGCTATTCCAAATAAGAATACACACTTGTGTGCACAGCATCTGTGCCGGTAATTTCTATCATGGCTGAGTGTGGCTGGGCCACTTTGGAAGATAACTTAGGAGATATTCACTGAAGCATTCCTGTTGTGTTGTGATTAGGGATGTCCTGAGCTAGTTTTTTTATTTTTATTTTTGCCCCCGATCCTGACCCGAGTCATTTCATATTGAGTATCTGCCAATACAGAGTCCAGCTCCAATACTAGTGTTTTCCTAGATATTACAGTTGCACAGAGCACACTGCAAGCACAAAGTCAATCCAATGGACATGCTTGACAATGGAACAGCTCTGCAATGCATTGAGAAAAAACTACCTTCAATCCAAGCTGGTCCTTAATGTTGTTATTTATTTATTTTTTCAAAATGAAGTAAACAAACATAATTTTTTTTATGTGGCTCTTATCAATTCGACTTATGTCTTCAAACTATTTCTTCAAAAATGTACCTTCACTCAAGGGTGTGGGGTGATGGTGGTGGTGGTGGTGGGGGGTCTTCCAACCTCTTGCCCTTCTGGCTACGGGCCTGTACAGTGTCTGTTAGCAGGAGGAAAACACAGACAAGATGATGAGAAAAACTTGTTTATGCATGTGGAAAGCACAACCTGATTGTTTCTGATGGATGGCTCATGTGATGCGCTTCTCAACAACCAGACTTCGTGGGTATTTGAGGTCGCTGGACAGAGGTGTTTGTTCTCATGCAAAGATGTCTGCATCAGCAAAGGTCCAAGTCTTTAGGGTCCTGGCGCTTCCTGTCTTATTGTATGGTTGTGAGACTTGGACACTAACCAGCGACCTAAGGCGACGACTGGATGTCTTTGGTACCAGGTCTCTTCGGAGGATCCTTGGGTACAGCTGGAACAACTTTGTGTTCAACGAGTAGTTACTTGGGGAGATTAAGAAGAGAAGTATCACTTGCATCATGAAGAAGCGTCAACTTCAACATTTTGGCCATGTGGCGCATTTCTCTATGCATGATCCAGCACACAGGTGCCTGAGTATTGAGGACCCCAGTGGCTGGAGAAGGCCAAGGGGAAGCACGCCCACGCTTCACCTGGCTGTGGCAGATAGATGGTTATTTTAGAGATGTGGGGATGGACTGGTTATCTGCCTGGGTGGTTGCCATCCAGGACCCAAGGCGGTTCCATGGGATCGTGGATGCGGCGAAGCATGGCACCAGCACATGCTCCCAGACTTGACCTTACTTGATTGGTTGGGGTAGAGATATGAAAAAGAGTACACCTGCCATGGGATAATAAATTCCAATGAGCAATACTTTGTTAAATAAAGTGCGAGGTCCTTAGAGAGTATTGGTGAAACCAAATTCAGCTCAGATTTGAAATTCCTGAGATATACTCATTTAGGATGTCCAGTTCAAATTTGGTGCAATTCAGATGAATTTTGTTCAAGTTATCTTGTACACAAGAAAGCTTGACAGACACACAGTCATGGCCAGAATTACCAGCACCCCTATATTTTAAGTACACATTTTAAAACATGTTCAGAAATAAATGCAAACACAGCAATTTTTTCATTACTTTTTATTATAAAGTTATTGAACAGAAACAACAAAATAAAATCCTTTTAGAAAGTGAAATTAAAAAAAATATCGATGTAAAATGTACGTTGCATATTTTCTTTACACAAGTCAGGGGATGATATATTAACATTTCCAAATCAATGTGTGTGTCTTGGATTCCATTCATATCAATCATTAAGAAATACAAACAGTACGGCACTGTTTGGTAAATCTGTCTGGAGTACGCAGTCCTAAAAAACTGAGTGACTGTGCAAGGAGACGAGTGAGAGAAGCCATTAAGACACCCGTGACAACTCTGAAAGAGTTATAGACTTCTGTGGTTGTGATTGCAGAAGCTATGCATAGTGCAACTTCTGACTGTTGCATCACCAGTCACAGCTTCATGGTGGAGTGGCAAATAGAAGGACTTTCTTAAAAAGAAAACATGAAATTTCAGCTACAGTTTGCCAGAAGGCACATGGGAGACTGAAGCCTAGATTGGATCAGTTTTCCTGTATAAAAATCCTTCTTTGGCCCACTCCACCACGGAGCTGTGATTGGTGATGCAACACCGATCTGAAAGGCAGATGACCCAGAGACATGAATGTCACTGCCGAGATAAGTGAATGTCTCTACAAGTTCGACACTTTCACCACATCCAGATACACTTCTGATGGCTGAGTCCAGGAAGTTCTTGAAAGCCTGGATCTTAGTCTTGATCCTCACTTTGCTTCTCTTTTGTTGAAGTCTACACTACAAACACATCTTGATTGTCTCTTTTAAATTCCATTGTGGTGGTGCACAGAACCAAAATTACAAAAATTGTGACGCTGCCCAAATACCCATGGACCTGGCTGTCTCCATGTCAGGTCTAATACCTGTATATTGCATGGGACTGAAATATCGTAATGGCCCCAGCTGTGATTAAGTATATGTGCTACTCCTGTCTCAGTGGTTTTAAACACCTCAGCCATCATTCTGCAGTACTGGTGTTTATTTAAATGGATTCGGCCTGCCTAGGCTGTAAAGAAAGAGCATAAAACACCGAGGGCTAGTGAATTACCACCAATAAAGCTGTGATCGTGGCCTGTGAAGATGCTAAGATGTGGAGGGCCAAACTATGCCATGCAGGACTACCAAATCCCCAAGCCAGCTTCTAACAACAGCCTGAATTCTTGCTAATTGTCTCTCCTTGTCATCCCTGTTTACTCAAGTCTCACCACTCTCTCTGCCGTAATGGATTCAGGGGCCTGACAAGCCATGTTTGATTGATTTCGCTCCCTGACCACTCAGTGGAAGGGCTCCTGGCTGCATGCCAGCCATACAGTGGGCCGTCCCTCGTGTGTGTCAGTGTGTGCAAGCACTTGCACATATTCCGGTGTGTACATGCACTTGCACATATTCCTATGTACACTTGCACTTGCACCTATCGCGGCACAGATGAAGCCGCCACAGCATAACCGCCGTGTTATAACTCTGCAGTAGGATATACCGCGGTGTGCAGCGCTCTGCCTGGAGGGGGTCATTAACATTTAGAAACAAGCCCGGCATCGTTCACACTGTCTCTGCTTAGGTGTGTTTAACCTTTCTACGTGGAGGGATCTAGCAGTCAGAGCAGAGGGGATTTAACAGAGAAATAGACCTGGCAGATTGCTGAGAAGAATTGAATGAAAAGCGAAGTTTACCAGAGAGCTGTTACAAAGTAACGGCATACTTCCATGTGGGTTTTTTTTTTTTGAGGGGCCTTGTATTTCTTTTTAAAATAAAGTCAAAGAACAGTCAAGCGGGTTTTCTTTCTGTAATGAGAAAATGGAACAATTTGAACTTTATTGCTCATATTTAAACTACTATTCCAGCGATCTCAAACTGGTGGCCCAGGGGCCAGATAAGGTCCATGAGCCAGTCATTTGTGGCCCATGGTGTGCCTGATCATGTGTCACTGAATACGGCCCGCATGATAATTGTCTTCACCACCTGATGGAGGACTGTGGAGGTTATGTGATCAACCTTGTCTGTCTATTTGATTATGTACAAGATATCTCAAAAAGGAACGGACAGAGTTTGATGTGGACAGACCACGGTTGGCTTGTGGAAGAGATGATTACATTTTTAAAAGAAAGACCAAGATTAATTAGCCAATTATAAATGAAAGACGTAAAGTTCGAGTCTTCCTGCTAGAACTTTCGCTTATGTTGTCATTTCCTGTAAGACATGCATTTACAGTTACTGTCAAGGTACCCAGTTTTACTCAGTTACCTACACTTAATGTTAACTCATTAAGTTACTG